>JANRGW010014571.1:0-17896 GCA_024733675.1 Psilopsiagon aymara | reverse complement strand
CTTAAACAGGGGAAGTTTAGATTGGATATGAGGAAGAAGTTCTTTACTGTGAGGGTGGTGAGGCACTGGAATGGTTTTGCCTGGGGAAGCTGTGAATGCTCCATTGCTGGCAGTGTTCAAGACCAGGTTGGACAGAGCCTTGGTTTAGTGGGAAGTGTCCCTGCCTATGGCAGGGGGGTTGGGACTGGATGATCTTAAGGTGCTTTCCAACCCTAACTATTCTATGATTCTATGGAGAGAAGGGGAAGCAGTTTCAGGTTCAGTTCCTCCTCTCAGTCCCTTTGGAGACTTCAGTAAGGAGGGGCAGAGTGGTACAGAAGAGCATAGTGAAGAACTGTGGAATAATGGCCAGGCTGCAAAGGTGGCTGGGAAGCAGATGCAGACAGACCCAGAGCTACGGTATTCAGATAGCAATATTCTTATTATTACTATGCTGATCCAGGCAGTGATATTTAAACAACTGGTTTGAAGGGATTAATAGGGATTTCAGGAAGCCACACAGCTTGTTTATTTTTAACCAGTTCTAATGGCTGAAGTATGAAGTAAGGCTGCTTGGTGTTTACCTGCCTGCTGGATTAAACCACTGCAGCATAATAGTAATCCTGAATTTTCGCTTTGTCTGTCCTAGGTTGGCTCAGCAAATCTGAAGGACCTGCATGTGAGTAGACTTACATTTACTGCTGTAATATGAGAATTGAGTGTGATGTTTTGCTGGTTAGTGTAAACTGGCTATGAGCCAGGATTCCCATCACACTTCTGTTGTGTTGGATAGGCTAAGATCTGTCTCAGTTTTCATTGTTGTCCATTTTATTTGGGAAAGATGACTGCCCTCAGTTTGAGAGAGGAAGGTCAAGTTTTTATGTTTCACTGTACTTGAAGGGATTCCTATGCTTTCTAGAGCATTTAACTTCAAATTACTCAAGAAAATACAAATAGAATAAATACTTCATTAAAGCACACAGAGAGATGTTTCTTGTGAGAGTTTTGAGAGGCTGCCAGAGAGGATTGAGAGGACAGAGAGGGCAAGCTGAGGTAAAACCGTTTTTGTTTCCTTTAATCAAGTAAGATGAATGTCTTATCACAGAGCGTGACTTTGGATGTATTCCATCGGGTACTCCTGCTTTCTGCTTTGCATTTCCTATGCTTGGAAACAGTGTAAAGTGTTTCCAGTGGGCATGTTATGGATGTATATAAATATGGGAGGAATTGGGAAGCATATTCATCTTCTGTATCTGTTCTAGCAGGAAAATAAGCTGCAGCTTGAGCTAGAATGAGAAAGACACAGCTTGTAACAAGCTGCGGATAGTCAAGAGTGATTGTAGGGAGCTGAAGGCACTTGGGTAGCAAACTCAAAAGTGCTTATACCTTTGTGAGAGTAATTGAAACTCAGTGACAGGAGCATGGCACTGTCTCAGTAGGTTGTACCTGCTTATCTGTGTGCACTGATCTGCATCTAAAATCCATTTTCTTTCTCATGAACTGAAACCTCTGGGGAGTGTTCATCTTCCTCTGCAAGCAGAAATTCCCCTGGGACTCTGCTTTTACGAAGTTGTTCTGGGTTCAGCAGTAGCAGTCATTTTTTCTCTTTCTTAATAGCTGGTGCAGTGCTGTGGTTTTGAGTTTCAGTCTGGGAGCAGTGCTGATAACACCGATGTTTTCAGTTGCTGCTCAGCAATGTTTTATCTGACCAAGGACTTTCAGAGCCTCATGCTCTGCCAGGAAAAAGGGGAAGCAAGGAAGAAGCAGAGACAGGACACCTGACCCAAGCTGAGCAAAGAGGTATTCCATACCACAGCACATCATGCCCACTATATAAACCGGGGACAGTTACCTGGAAGGGCTAGATCACTGCTTGGGTTGGGCTGGGTATTGGTCAGTGAGTGGTGAAGCGGTTGTATTCTCTTCCCTTGTTATTTCCCTTATCATTATTATTATTGGTGGCAGCAGCAGTGGTTTGTGTTATATCTCAGTTACTGGACTGTTCTTATCTCAACCCGTGCGAGTTACATTCTTTTGATTCTCCTCCCCATCCCTCCAGGAGCTGGGGGAAGGAAAGGAGGGGAGTTGAGAGAGAGGCTACGTGGTTCTGATTTGCTGGCTGAATGAGCTTAAACCACAACAGTTGTACTGGAGTTGGAGGACTGGTGAATTGCTTGGTTCTGGATGCAGTGGAAGGGATTTGAAGTAACTCCTTAGGTATGGGGCTGCTTAGGTGAGTTACAGGATGTGCTAGGTGGGTTGCACTAGGTGGATTGGGCTTGTTGAACAATAAGATGAGTTTTTTGGCTCAACTTAGTAAGTGATCCTTTTAGTATAGAATGGGGAGGAGAACTTCCTGAGTTCCTGTGCTGAGAAGACTGCCCGATCCCAGGAGGTGGTGGGGATGCTCTCACACTACTGTGTACCTTGGCCTGGCTGGTGTTTGCTGGAGGTGCTTCTTGTGTTCCTTCTCTATAGAGTCAATGTTGTGAATGCAAGGATAAGTGCATTTATCTACTTGGTGTTAAAGGAAGCATTTCAGGGGAAGCAGAAACCAAAGAATTGAACTGTAGGATACCAAAAGAGCATCTTTATATCCTGCAGGCTCAGCATTTTAGATCTAGCCAGTCTTCTTAATTCTATGGGTAACATTTTTCTTGTTTGAGATCAGAAAGAAACGTGACTAATGCTTTTGAGAGATATCTTTTACTTTGTCAGTAAAGGGAGAAGCATGTCTGATTTGAAAAATACTGCAGAGATAAGCATTTCTGGTTACAAAACTTGTTCCCAGCCTTGACTTTTCCTTAGCAAATCTTGAATTTTCAGCTCACAGATAGGGAACAAGCATGGTAGGCCTGATGTATGCAGAGCCATAACTTGTAAGCCAGAGGCTGCTGCTGCTTTTCTGGCTTGAAGTAACATTTTCTATGTCCTGCGAAAAAGTTCAACATGGTGTATAATGAGTTTTGTGTCAGACATACCCTTAGGTGTCCATAAAATTGTCCATCAGAGGATAAAATTGTTTTTGGGATTCTACAATTTTATTGTTCAGGCAACTTTGCATTCTCTTTTGCTTCTTTTTCAGCAGAGATATCAGCTGCTGAAACAACAGGTGAAGTTCTTCTGGTTTAGGTAGTACTAGAACATTTTGATGGAAATTGAGGTACCTGGAGACTCTTAAGGCATAGAAAAGGACTAGAAGTGAGTGGGGATTTTTAGGAGGGTGGTAGAAAAGATTGAAGGTGAGTAAGGATCATGGGAGAATAAGATCCTAGGAAGGAGGAAAGGAAACAGAGCAGTGCAGCAAAACAGGGAGGTGAGGACTTCCACAGGTGGAGATGTGAAAAAGATCTTGGTGGTTTAAAAAGCCAATCAGTTGTTTGATGGTTAAGTGTGGTGTAAGTCCTGGAAGAAGGTAGTGGTTTTGCTATGCAAGCAATTTAGAATGGTTGAGAATAGTATGGCCTTGGGAGGAAAAACTGTAGTAGAAGTATATAGAAGTATATATGGATGTGTTTGAGGTTTTTTATTTTTGGTTTGGTGTTTGGTTTTTTTGGGGGTTTTTTTGGTTTTTTTTTTCTTAGTACATCAGGATGCTGGATACGCCTTCACAATATCAGGCTTTCGAGGCCTTTCCATATGCAGTAGGACTGGCTAAAGAGACACTGACAGAGAGTTTAAGAATTTGACTGTTACGAAGTGTGTGTGCCATCCAGGGACTGGAGCTTCAAGGCATGAATCTCCTCAAGGCAGAAGTGGAGGAGAGTAAAGATGCCAGTTACTGGAGCACTGGCTGTGTCTGCATACAAGTGCTTTCACATTGTGGCTGGGGATCTGGTGGGGGGAGAAACTTCAAAAGACCATATAGTAACCATATGTGAAACAAGACAGAGGGAAGAATTTCAAGTGGAGGTTGCTGCCATGTTTGGAGAAATATCTGTGACTTTCTCAGAAAGTTCTGCTTTTCTTAGTGTGTGTTCAAACTAAAGAGGTAAAAGCTGCTTTGCTCTCCCCCATCATCCTGCGTTTATTTGGCTGCTCTACCCACAGTAGAGGAACCCTTCCTTGTAAACAAGATAAGCCTGTTAAAGCTGCTAGACCCTGGATCCTTGTCAGAACCAAGGTATTTGTTGGTCCCTGCTCATGTGATGTTTTCATGGTGGGTCCTGTGTGTCACCCTATGCATGGAATGAAGTTATGTCAGAGTAGGTTAGGGACTTCTGGTGATGCTTCTCTTCTGGACCTCCAGCATCCTGGAAATTGATATCCAGGAGACTAACCTGATGCTGTGGGGACCTTTAGGAGCATGCTTCCGGTGTGTCACACAAAACTCACAGCTGTTGGTTTATCCTTGCTGGAAGAGAAGTGTGGTTTTCTTAATGTTGTTTCCTCTGGCCCATTCCACTCCTGTCTTCTGATCAGCTAACTTTGAAACTCAGAGTCCTGGGGATGTACCTGCTGAGTTACCAGTCTCCAGCAGTTCAGGTTTAGACCTGCTGACGTGCTTCTTGTGAAGAGCCAGTACTGTCAGGGTTGAGCTGAGCCACGTGTTATGCTGCAGCACATCTTTACTTCCGTTTAGCACAGGCAAAAGATCATAACTGTAATGCTCTGTGTTACCGTAGAGCTAGCACTTCTTCCATTCTGTTGGTGGTTTTCTTTCCTTAGAAAAAGTAACTTTTGAATCCTCCTGGAGATCAACCTTTGGATTTCATTGTAAACACTTTTGGGCATAATTAACTTAGATTGTATGATACTAAGAAAAGATAAAGGTTTTGTCATTTGAGTAGTTAGGTTCAACTGTGACTTTTATCTCAACTGAGGAAATTATTCATTGTTTTATATGTAAGCTGAAAAGCCTGAACATAGTTGCAAGCTGCAATGAGTTTGCCTTTGAGTGCAACTCTTAATGAAATTAAAATGGCAAGTTTATTTTTCCTGTTGTATACTTTTAGTCCTTCATTTCTTTGTCTTTCCCAACAAGCTAGTTTTGTTGCAAATGTTGTGGTCAGCAGCCCAAAGCAGAAGTTAGTCTTGCTGCAGTGTTAGACGTATGATGTCCTTGAGCTGCTGTAATTTTAACCTTCAGGCCTTCCTGGTTTGCATTTCTTTATTTGTATTTACTTCTCAAATACTTGAATGTTAGCTTTAAGTTGATGGTTTGCACTTTGGCGGTGGCTGTTTCCTCCATGGCATTTAGTAAGCTAGCTAGCTAACTTTTTGGAATAGTTGGGAGAGATGTACAGTGCTGGGAGAGCTGTGATATCAGTGTTGCCTTGGTCATGTTTGTTCCCACTTTAACCAGATTTTTCCAGTTATGAGCTGATTCCATGTAAGAGTTGAGTTTGAATGAGCAGTGGGGGGAATGGCATGAGGGAAAGTGGATGTTGCAGCCTGCCATCTGGTATGCAGGTAGGGCTGCTCTTAGCATCCCTGATTCTTGCTGTCAGTAAAATCAAGAGAGACTGGTAGAAGCTGCTAATTAGAGGTGTGAGGAGATTCATTCTCTTGACTGCAGTCAGGTGAGCAAAGGTTTGACTGTTTTACTGCATACCTCTGGCCACCTCCCACTTGTTTGAGGCAGATCAGGGGTATTTCACCCTTGGCTGTGGCAGGTGCTGTGGAGAGATTTGAGAGGATGGAAATGAATGTCTGTTCTGCATCCTCCCAGCAGGGAAGGATCTATTGCAAATGTTGGAAGCTATGTCTGCTTCCATTCACTGGGCTCTTAATTAATTTCTTGAAGTGGAGAACATTCTTCTCCTAACATTGGTTGGTTTCTAGCACCAAGGGAGGGTGCCTGCAGAACTGAAGCTTTTGTAGCTTTAATTTAAAAATTATTTGGATTTGGTGGCAGCATTTCAAAGCTGCTTGCCTGTGTGTACGCTGCACAGATGCCACCAAACACCTCTCCCTTTCCAGAGCAGTCAGTCACCTTTCTTCTTTCTGTGGGAATAGAGGTTGACCTCTTCATTAAATGCAGATACTTCTCTGTTGGCAGAAGTTCAAACACCGAAGCAGCAGTGGGATGAGTGAACTTCCAGGGTGACAAGTAAAGAAAAGAAGTTCCTGTTTCTTTTCCAGCAGAAGGATTTGGGCTCTCATGTATTATTTCTGTGGTGTTAAAGTAGCTTCATCCGCTGTCATAGTGAAGTGGGAATCACTTTAAACGCAGCAGTGTTAGTGGAAGGAAAATGTTGTTTCAGTCTTAAGCTTGATTTTCCAGTTAAGGTGTTTTTCACCTAATGTAAAACTTAGCTTATTTACTTCTCAGCTATTGTGATTGTCTCCCTGTCAGTTGTTATATATCATGTGGTGGCAAGATGAAATCTGTGGTGTCTGATCTGATCTCTGATCTCCCCGCAGCAACTAGTTCAGGTTGCTTTTGCAGGGAAGTTGATGGTTCTCCATCCCTATGGAGTAGCTTTCTCCATGGAAGGGATTCCTCCCCAAGGCTAAGCTGGTTCATGGGGTTGTGAGGATAGACGTATGTATGTTGATTAGTTTCTTTGAGCTCCCCTGTCCCCGTATCTGTTGTGCCCAGTTTAATGACCAGCTGTAGCAGTTTTTACTGCTGTATGGCTGTTCAGCAGTAGCAAGAGCGCAGTTGGGGACCTTCTGCTTTGCCTTTTTTCAGGTCTTCCCCAAGCCCATCTTTGTTCCAGCCTGTTTGGGAAGCACAAGGCCATGGTGTACGGCTGCTGTGCCCTGGGCCCCCACCCCACATGCATCAATTCATCAGCTTGATCTTTCCACCCTGGCTCCTCAGGAGGGTCAGATGGCAGCTGCGGCTCCTGTCAAGCATGATGTGGGGCAGGGAGCTTTAGGGAGGAGAGTTACAAAAGACCCAGCTTAAATCGTCTGTGTAAGGGCACAGCAGAGGCTCTGTCACCCGGGCCTCACCACTTGTCTTCTGGTTCTATGGTTGTAATGACATTAGCATTTCAAAAAGGGGATTACCACAGCCCTCTGGTTCTAAGGGGAAGATATTTTGGCTGTTATTTGAAAAGCTGCTTTCTGGCCATCTCTCCTTTTATTTTTCCTGCATGTGGATCGTGAAGGGTTGGCGAAGGTGGTTGCACCATGTTAATAGTGGATTGTTGCTGCTGTTTGTAGGCCTAAATGTGGGCTGGTAGATGTGAAGTTGTCACATTCTTGCTGTCACAGTTGACAGCATTTTCTTGCTGATTTGGAGAAACTGTCTTGAGAATTTCCTAATGGAAAAGTTAAATTAAACTGCCTGTATTGGGGTCACAACTGTATGATGAAGTATCCTGAGGTCATGCTTATAGGAAGAAGTTAAGGTAGTTTGTCTCATGTATTTCAACCACAGGAAATGGGCAGTGCATGTCCTGTTCATTGCCTGCCTTCCACACCTCTTGTGACACCAAAAAAGTGCTTTCTGTGCTCAGGCACATGGTTTTACGGTGGTTCCTTGGGAAAATGATGGTGTTTTTATAAGGTGGCCTTTAAAAGCAAAAATGCCTGACTCTTGCAACTCTGGTGTATTACTGTCACCTCAGATCAGCGTTCAGCTGATCTTCATTTTTCAGTGAGTTCGCTTTTTCTGTCTGATGTTGCTTGTGCTAGGAATTTGCATTAAGGCCCTATGTACACTGGGCCCTAGTGGAAAATCCCCATAGCTGCTATCTCCTCTCCAGTTCCATTAGCTGTAGAAGTGATGGGTCAGGCCAGGAAGGTTGAGGGAAGAGAACAAAGGGAATTGTCTTGTTTGCCTACCAGAGATAGGCAAGAGTACTTTGTGCAACCTGTTCTAGGTCCTAACAGTAGTAGCTGACCCGCAGTATCCAAATTAGGAGCTCCTTGGCTTGACTGTGTGTGCATGGTTGGAGGGCATGTAGCAGAAAATGTTGGTGGTTGTCTGGAGCCTTGACCTGAGTAGTCTTGCTAGTGCTGTGTGTATTGAAGTGCTGAATAAGAAGGGAAAGATGTGTTTTGAAGAGATGTTATTAGATGCTTAGGTTAAAGCCTTCACGCGCCTTAATCTTTGTGCATGCCCATAAGGACTTGCATGTTCATGTAGAGCATAGTTTACTAAATGGTTCTGCAAAGCAGTGCTGGTTTGAGTCAGGGCCTTCCCTTGCTCTGGGTGCTGCTGGGAGCAGCCATGAGCTGGGACTCCTAAGGTGAATCCTGGCTCCTGTGCGGAGACAAACAGTCAGAGATCAGCTGGAGGAGATGCATAGCTCTTCCAGAGAGGTGCCATACCTGGGCCATAGATAAGCTGTCCCTCAGGGCATCAGGGAGGAGCATAAGTACAGTTTTCTCTGTAAATACAGTGCAGGGTACTTGGTGTGCTAAGGAAGGGAGGCATTTAACTTCTCCATGTGAAAACAGGTACTGTGGAAGGCCTTCCAGGAGTGTGGTGGCTGCTGATGTGTGTGTTTATTCAGCATATTTCTAACTCTGTCAGTCTCCAGGCTGTTCTAAGCTGTGTAGTTCTGTAGAGCACACATCTGTCCAGAAACTTCAACAAGGATGGAGTCTGTGTCTACACAATAAGGTGGCAGCAAGGATGGTGGAGCTTTTGGGTGCCCTGTGCCTCAGATGAGCTGGACAGGAAGCACAAAGCAGCAGAGATGCAAGTCTCTATGGTCACTGTCTTGTCCTGTCCCTTTTTCTGGTTCTGCAGGTGCACCAGCTGACACAGCTATGCAAATCTGCCAGCTGTCTCCGTGCGAAGTTAGTCACTGAGTCGCTGTGCAACCAACTTTAAGTGCCCAGACTTTTGAATTTGCATTTAAACTAAGCCGCTGTGCATCTTTGTGTGGCCAGTTTTGGGATGTGTGAGTTTCTGCATCCTCTTTTCAAAGCATCTTTTCTGGTAGTGATGTTTAGGAATCACATATTCAGACTTACGGTGGAAGCAGGCTGGAGAGAAAGCTGAACGTTTTGAGTGGAAAACCTGAGAACTAAAGAATGCACAAAACAACAAACAGCTTTGATTTTGAGGGGCTGATCAAAACTTGGGCTTTCTTGGTGGGGGGGGACACCCTCTGTCATTCTTTCCAGTCTCACGGTAATTACTGTTTTAAGGCTTGCAAGAGAAAGATAAGGGCTGCAAAAATTATAATTAATAAGTGCTGGTCTTAGTGTTTAGTGGTATAAGAGCATTTATAATTATGGAGCAAGAGGAGGGGAAAAAAGCATGAAGGAGAAAGTAGTTTTATTTCTCTTGTTCCCTGTTTGGTTTAATGAATTTAAATACTTGGATATAGCAAGTAGCGAACTTGTGGGCTTTTCCAAATGTGCTTTTAACAAGATAGCAAATTTTAAAAGAAGAAAAGGCAATTCAGTGAAAATAATTGAAGACATAAGAACTTGACTGGTCTGTCCCCCATTGCAAGTGCTTTGTGTCAGTAGATGTTAAGAGAACTGAATTAATATGCCTCTGATGTACTGGGAGGGAAGAAACCAGGGCAAGAAGATGGAATTCTAAATGCAGGGAAGCAAGTGAGATACCAGCTTTAAAATAGATCCTTATAATAAAGTTGTTTGTTCTTTTGTCCCTGTCAGCATGAAATAAGAGACAAATATGGCAAGGAAATGGCTGAGCAGCGTAATGGGATTTTGTATAACAAGCAGCAGGAGTGCATGAGGTGAGAGAAAGGAGATGGGGCAGAATGCCAAAAAAAGGAATTTTGTATAAAAAAAGCTTGTGTCAGAATTTCCTCCTTTCTTGATGGTATAGTTTAGGTTCCATTAAATTCTTTGTTCTTTTTGTCAGCTTAAAGTGGTCTTATAGATTGATACGGTGGCTAAGCGAGTAAATAGCGAAGAAAAATTGCATTGTATCTTCTTTAAATTAGGGAAGATATCTGGTGGGATGGCTCTGGTGTCAGATATATTTACCGTCAAATGAAATTTTCCAAAGTGCTTGTGTCCTACTGGTAATCACTGGTTGGGAGAGAATGTCTCAAGTCATACGAGCGCTGCTGAAAATTTTGCCCAGTGTGTTTAACAGTCTGAAAGAGGGATTTAGTATCCTGCTGCTTAAATTTGCAGGCAATGCAGTACTGAAGGAGAGCTGCAAAATTCCAGTGATGACTGAGTAATCCAAGACTACTCTGAGTGACAGAGCAACTGAATAACATCTGGAAATCGATGAACAGAGTTGCTTCAGGAAGGCAGTGTAGAGCCATATGCCTTTTCATTTCCTCTTGGTGGCTATATACCCCCTGACAATAGTAATTATCTGTAATAAAAAGTCTACCAGCAGCACAAGAGAGCTTCATATTTCCAGCTTGTCCAGTTCTGTGATGAGGACAGACATATTGTCAGAGATGTCTGAATACTGATGGAGGGAAGTTTAATTCTCCAGATGCAATTCTACCTGAAGAGATGCTTCTGTGTTCCCAGTAGCAACAGGCTTTTCTGTTATCTTCAGCATTGGTATGAGCCCTACTGTGAGGACTCCCCAGGGCATAATTTGTTAGAAACCAGTATGCTGAATAAAGCAATTTGATGCAGCAATGGTGAGACAATTTACTGTGGTTTTCTTGGAGATATTTTTTTGTCAAGTCATCAGGCAGGGTATTTGAAAGCTACATGCTGTGTTTTGGTCAGTCATCTCAGGTGCTCAAACATGGAACAAGCATGTCCCCTGAGTGGAGCCAATACAGATGGTATAGAACAGAAGTAGCTGTTTATTGTTGTCTGTGAAGCACCTTTTGCAAAACCAACCTTCCTGTTACTTGTGGTCCTGCAGCCCCAGATATCTTGACTACAACATAGTTCTGTCTGTACAGGTTTTTTGCACTTCCAGACAGCTCATTTCAGTCTAGTAGGCTGTGATTGCTCAAGAGGATTTCCATGTTCCCGTTGGTGTGAACCTTGTTTTTAAATGTTTTAACCATTTTTCTGAGGAGTGCCAGGTCCCTAATTTTGTACCTATATTTGCCTGACCTCCTCTCAGAATGGAGCATTACAGAAAAACTGCTTTTATGGGAGCTTTTTAGCAGCATCTAGACTGGAAATCTGTTGCCAGTAAATGTGTTAGGGTGGGATTAGAAGTTTCAAAGCAGTAGGCTTTGGAACCTGTAATAACTCATGTAGTTCTGCCTGCATCATGATGATAGCTTCTTACTTTCAACCTGCTTTAATTCTGTAAAAAAAGGAGCTTTAAATGTGTTTTTGCTTTCCAGTGCAAGCAGTTTCCATAATTGTTAAAGGTGTGTGCCCCTGAATAAGAACTTATGTGACACAAACAGCTTCTATTATGGAGGAATGCTCTTGTTGGAGTGCATTCTACACACTGGGGTGATATTCCTTGCCAGTGTAGAGCTGAAGAGGAGTGGGAAGGGATAACTTCAGAAAGTACAGCTTTTGAGAAGAAAACACAGGTGCAGTTGCGTAGCTCTCTCTTCCCTGTCATGGTACTGCAGAAGGGACGATAACGCCTGTCACTGTGGTTGTTGCAGAATAGTGTGGGTTCAGCATCCTTCCAGAGCAGCGGAAGAGATAATGTGACTTGGTTTCTATTTACCCTGTGAGCTAAAGAGTAAATGTCAACTGTCTGATTGTCTCTTCCACCCTGAGAATAAGAGTGACAGCGACAGCTTTGATGTGCAGCAACTACGTTGCTGTGATTTGCGTTCATGGCTTTAGGTTCTGATGCTTGTGGGGGCAGGGCTGTGAAAGTAGATCATAGCATTTAATATGACAAGACACTTCCACGCACCTTATTGATGAAGCTATACCAACTGGGAAGAAAACAGGGAAGAAAAAGTCCACTTTCATAATCCAGGTGTCTTTTCCCAGTGCTTGGGAGGCCTTTGCCCTCTTTGTCCTCGGGCAAGATATGAAGAAGAAAGAATAGAAACAAGCAGTGGGTCTGTTCTGTTTTTTTATGAACATCTTAGTTTTCTAAACACTAAATTCTGTTTCTACTTCTTGGGAAGTCACCTTTACATCTGGTGGGAGTTGACACAGTATAATGGTGTTGAGCCACAAAATGCCCTTTTGCAAAATTGTAGCATCAATTTAAGAACTGAGAACCTATCTTACGGTTTGTTGCTGGGTAACCCTTTGGGAGAATGAAAATCTTTTTTTTGGCAATGCTAGGTCTTGAACATGAATTTTTGAAAGAGTAACTTTGAGATCCCTGGGTACTAGGTGAAAAGATCCAGAGATTTCAGGAAAGTGCTTTTTGTATTTTGATCCTCACGTGCGATCCTCTTGTGAGGTTTTAGAAGGCTCTTGCTTGCATGCACAGAGGGAATGTGGTGTTAGCCGGAGGATGCATGGTCAGAATCTAGCTGAGTGCTCTGACAAGTGAGAAGGGATTTGGGAGGAGGGGACACAGAGGAACGATTAGTTTAGATTGTGCTGTTCGGTATTTCAGTAATACCCTGAGGAAAGATACAAATTACTCTGAGGAAGTTCAGCTGCAAAGTAGATTCTTCTAACTCCATTCTTTCCCAAACTTGAGCCACTTTCCACTGAGGCTGAGCTGTTTCCTAGGACTGTTATCCTCTGTTCCCCATATGAACTACTAGAATGTAGCTATTCTTATGAGTAGTATCCTAGATACTTAGTGTGGTTAAAGTAGTTTTTTCTAAAAAGGGAGTAGAAAAGATAGGGGTGGATAAGGAGCAGAATAAAGGATGGCACTGCAGGCTGACACAATCGACACTGTGAAACTGAATGCAGCAACCGCCTTTGGACACTGACTATAATTGTGTTGGCAATGGGAAAAAAGTTCTGATGCTGTCTGTGCTTGATGGGATGTATCTGGTGAGAGGGAGCAACTGCTGTATGCTGAGCAAACTGTATGGGGGTGGAAAAGATTGGAAGAATGGAAAATTAACAAAAGTTTCAAAGAAGGGAGTTACGAAATAGTTATACTGCCTCTTGTCCTGGTAGCTCCCTGCTGCCTGCTAAATGTAGCTCTGCAGTGTCTGTTGCCTTACCACTAAGATAGTGATTTTTTCTGTTATTCCCCTCCCCTAAAAGACTTCAAATCCCATTTTCCCCAGTTGTATAGAGATGAGGAAGCATGCAAACAAAACCAGGAAAGCTCTGGGTGAAGGATATAATGTTTCTGTGTTCAGTATCAGAATGGCTTTGTAATACCTGCTGTAGATCCATAGGTTTCCTAAACAGTATCTGTTCAAGACACCATGTATTCCTTGCAAACTTCAAACTTGACTCAAGTGATAAAGTCTTGGCTTGGAGCTCTCCAGTTTCTGTTTATGTTGTTACCCCTGTAATGCTTGTTCTTCCTGATTAACTGTGTGTGCTGTTATGTGAAATTCTCCGTATTGGTGTGAAGAAGAGATTGGTTACAGAACAGTAACTGATAGCTTTAGTAAATGGACTCCTGATTTTCCTCTGGAGCTCTATTTTATGGTTTGGACACTAATTTATCAGCACCAAACTAACTTCTTTCCACGTATTTTTCCCCCACTAGTTCTCAGGAGTGAGACATCCATATCTGTTAGTTAAGGAGTCTGCATACACGGCTGAGAGAGTTCCCAAGTGTGTCTCCCCAGGGGGGCAGCATTTCTGCTATTTTTAGCATGATTTCTTGGGCTTTCCATTTCCTTTGTGTGAGAAACTTCATACAGTAAATGGATCTCAAAGATACATGGGAAGCTTTCACTCCACTACCAGGAGACCAGTAGGTGCTGTTGGGCATTTTTACCAAGGCCTCTGGTAGGCTGGGCTCCCCTGAGCAGATAGAGAGACATCATGATTTATCCTAGTATAGAGTTACTACATCTTGGAAATGGTTGGTGAAGGGACACTATCTGGGAACTGTTCATTTTCACTGTGTCTGGGGTCTTCATTTGTGTTAACTGGTAAATGCCATCTAGCCATAACACTTGGTGATTTTCTGCCTCTCTACTTGTACTGCAAGCCAGAGGGTGCAGTAGGAGAAATCCGAACATCTGCTGCAGAAAGAGAAAAATGCATTAACTTATGAATCATCTATTTAAATGAGGAGGGAGACTTTGCAGTTCAGGGAATTCATGGAGCATAGAGAGACCCTGAATTCTATAGGGGACATGGAGGTAAGGGTGAGGGTCTAGCAGTGGGATGTTGAATTAGCATAGGAAGTGTTCAGAGGTAGACACAGAGACTGAGAGTGGCCTGGAGTCAGCCTGGCCATCTGGCTTGACCTTCGACTGCCTTTCTGAAAGGGCACAGGGCAGCTGAAGGCTTTGTGCCATACTTACCAGCCTGTGTGGATGTCCAGTGCATCGGAACTGACTGAGCCCTGATTGACCCCTCTGTCTGGAGAGCCCTATACGAGAGGTTTTTCTTCAGCTCTGTGAAGAAGTTTTTTTGGGAACATACATTAGGTCAGCTTTTAGGATATGGGGTATCCTGCGTGTTGGGGGATGTTTTTTCTTGAAAGGGCCAGATGGCCTGTTTGTGAGCTGCCTCTTCACAGAAGCGGTGCTTGCTGAATCAGTACCCAGGCCCTGTAGATGAATGCTTGTAGCCAGGCTAGATTGGCAGAAGCTTAGTGGGGCCTGCAAAGGTGTGTGTAAGGCAGGTTCAGCAGTTGGATTGGTACCGGAAGGGAAATGTAGCTGAAGAAACTTTACCCCAGTAGCGGTAGTAACACTTGAGGCCTCTGCTGGGAGAACACAGGGGAAAAGAATAGCATAACCTCTGCCCTCCTCTGGTTTAGGCTTTTGATAGTGTAAGCACTCTTACTGGGGAAAAAAACACAGATGCTTTTTAAGGGCTTATTTGTTTGTTGTGGTTTGTTCGTTTTTGTTGTTTCGGGTTTTTTTTTGTTTGGTTGGGTTTTTTGCTAGGTTAGGGCAGTATTAGATGGGAGCATTGATACTGGGGAAGAGCCTGGGATTTGGGTACTTGCTTCCTACCACATGCATCCATGTGATGATGTGGGAGGCAGATCTGGGTCCAGCTGTGCTAGCGTGAGGGCTCCCCAGGGTGTTCTCAGCATTCCTCTGATCTCTGGCTCCAGCTCTGCAGAAGCTGGGAATGCTCATGAATTTTCCTCCGTTTGTGCTCAGTGGAGCACTTCATATGGCATTCAGGCATGCTGCTGCAGCTTCCTTTGCTGCGTTCTTCCCTCAGGAGCTTCTGAAATGCTCTTTCTCCATGTAAGGAACTTCTCGAAACTGCTTTGTTTGAAACTTGCATGGTTTGGGAAAGATTACATTGTTGTTTTTAGCTGATGGGCTATAACTTCTCCTACTGTCTTGGTTGTTCTTGCTTAATGTTTCTCTTCCAAAGCCTCAGTCAGAAGACAGTGGTTGTGAAAGCAGTGTCTATGCATATGTATTCTGTGTTGACCAGAGTAGTGGAAAGGATTTTAATGTTCTAGGGAATTGTGAGCTATGCATAAATCAATCGATCCTCTAAACAGTTGTCTTTTGGAATAATCTGGCCCTCCCATCTCATCCTGTTTCTCAGCATTTCATAGAACTGAGCTATTATAACCATGTTTTATAATGTAAAGTTAGCATTTAATTCTTATGTGGTCTTCTGTCTCTCCCAGTGAAGACAAAAAGGTTCTGCAGCAGTTGAGATCAAATCTAAAAAGTTGTCTTTCTGGATAACAATTTAGACAAAAAGGAGCAAGTGCTGATGTAGTGGATACTGTTGTCGTCCACTGCAGGTTTTACTTAAATATCACTGAAATGTGTGAAAACTGTCCTTGCAGGTAAATCCAAGCAAGCAAGCCCACCAAAAGACAACAGCAACAAGAAAACCCCAGCTAACCACACCATTTCTTTTATGAAGCTAGGTAGCTGAAAATTGTTGTCTGATGTGAAGGAATGCTGTAACTGAGCAGGAGTTTTCTCATGCATGTTTGATGGAAGATAGCTTTGAGGAGGACCAACAGGACTTTAGGAAGGAGGAGGCAAAACTGTAAGAAGCTGAAGAATGACTTGAAATATCTCTCCAACTTGATGCTGTAAATTCTGGCTGGAAAGTGCGTAGAACAGCAAGCAATGAAAATGGTTTCATGTTGTTTCCTTGAATACCATAAGAATCAAAACAGGGTTTTGTAACAGCATCTGCAAATCCGCAGAGTTGAACCTGGCCTGCAGCAGTCTCTTCTTCTCAATAAGGTGGTATCCTGGACCCCAAGTTCTGGCTGGCAGGAAACTATATTATTGTTTATTCAGGTTTGGCCTGTCAAAGTCAATAGTGATCCAGGTAAAATGCTGTCATCGAGGTGTGATTCTGAGTACTTTATGCAACCAAAACTCAGTGAAGCATTTTCACACTATTGATATCTTGTTAAGTGTATGTTGCCCTGAGAAATACACTTGCTGGTTTAGCAAGAGCTCTGACATGACTGATGATGCTGTGTAGATAAGATGTAGCTGAAGGAAGCCACTTGAGATAGCTGAGCAAGTAAGTGCCTCGAAACAATAAATGAGACTTAAGGAAATATTATAAATAATATTAAACCCTCAGCTGGCACAAAAGGAGGCTTGTTGAGTTAAAATCGGACAGTAACACTGCAAGATGGTAATATTGCATGTGTGTCCCTCAGTGTGTCATTGTCCTGTTTATGGCAGTAAAGGTTGAAGTAAATTCCTGGCCAGAGAGAACCTGCACGGCGGAACTACAGAGCTGTGAAATCCTGTATCTGGGTTGGCTTTCTTTGTCTAGAAAAAGGAGTCACAAATATTAAAGCAGACAAATTGATCTGTAAATCTTGGTCACTGAAATTAATTATACTGGTGACAAGAACTCTTAAATCTTCATATTGTTGTGAATATACAGTTTCAGATAGCGTGGAGAGCCCAAAGGCAGGCAGGAAAGCTCCTTGAAGAGGGAAGCTGAGGCAGGGAGACAAAACCTCAAGTTAGCTGTTTAGCAGTGGAGCATGTCTTTAGGCCTGGGTCCCTTGTGCCTAAGTCTTAATTCCAGCCATTAAGCTGCAGTGTCTCCCACTTCAGAATTTCAGCCTCTGGTGTAAGGATCCATAACCTCCAGAGTTGGCGATGGGATGCTTTTTGGATTGGCTCTGTGACAGTACATAGGAGCTGGAGTTGTGTGTCTTCAAGGCTCCTGAGCATCTGTCAGGCCAGCTGTGCTCCGGAAACACCAGGAAAGGAGCAAATCAACCCCAGATAAAGTGTTATGAGAACATTTGCTTTCTTTCTTTTTTCTTAAGTCTCAACTTGGTGTATTAATCATTACAGAACAAAGAACATGTCTAGGTTACCAGGGAATATAAATAAGAAGCAAAGAATATGTACAGTCTTGTATTTCTTTTTGCTAAAAAGCGAAGTGCAGATAAGGACTGAAGTTTAGCAGTCATAGAGGAGATATAGTTTCTTTCCTGAAGAGTTTTGGTTTGAAGTAGTTACACTGTGGGGTTATGGGTTGTATGTTTTATAATCTCTTTTTATGTTGAATGGAAGGAATGGTATTTCATCCCCTCTTAAGTTTTTGTCATGCATCTAGGGCTACAAATGGGACCTGTCTTGGCAGTTGCTACCTCTAACCTTTTTGTAATACATGCTTTTTCAGCTGGATATTTTGACTTGCCTGTGCTTTGATTACAGTGACTATAGTGAAATCATCAAAGGGCAAGTAGTATTTCAAAGGGCAAGAACTCCTTCTACACACATTTTCTGAACAGTTTCTTGCTAGCTGTAGAGGGAGCTTGTTTTTGAACATTTTTTCCCAATCCTGGCTTTTTACAGTTCAGCTTTGGTTTTTACCCTGTGGGTGTTTGGGATGAGCAGCTAGAAAGACAGAAAGGAGAATTTCATGTTTGCTGCTAGGTATTCTTTTGACAATTTGCTACTTCACAGCCATTGAGTTGCTTAGAGCTGTTGTTAGGCACTGGTAAAATGGAAGCGCTCGCAGCTCAGAAAGCCAACCGTATCCTGGGCTGCATCAAAAGGAGTGTGACCAGCAGGTAGAGGGAGGTGATCCTGCCCCTCTG
>JANRGW010014569.1:0-12602 GCA_024733675.1 Psilopsiagon aymara | reverse complement strand
GGAGCATCTCTTGGGATGATCCCCCCTTGCATGCAAGCAGTGCTGTGTTTTCCCCTCCCCTGCATGTCAAGGAAGCCCAGGGCTGGGGGTCTTGGGACCTCTTCCGTGTGCCTGTGTGCTTTCTCATACGGACTCTCCTAAGCGTTGCATGCATTCTTCGTGTCAGAAAGCACTTCTCCACTGCAGGGCTTTGTGTTGGGAGACAGGAGTGAGGATGAGGTATCAGGAGCTGGACATGCACCCCAACCCCTTTTCTCTCCCATAGGCAAGCTGCTCCGAAGACCTGGGCCGCTGGTTGGGTCTCCTCTTGGTGGAGACGGGCTCGCAGACAGCACCAGAGGCCCTGCACTACGACTATGTGGACGTGGAGACCATTGCCAACATAGTGACGGCTGTGAGACACTCCTACCTGTAAGGCAGCCCTCCTGGTGTGCTGGGGGCAGAGCATTGGGCTGGAGATGGAGATCCTCAGCCCTTGTGCTGCCTAGAAAAGGCACAGACTGGGATACTGTTTGTGCTGTGAAGGTGGGGAAAGCCAGCGCCCCAGAGGTTGGGCAGCACAAAGCAGGGCAGTTCCTCTTGTAAGGAATGGAAAGCGTAAGGTGTTTCATCAGTGCTGATGAAGGACTCAAGGAATATGTGTGGTAAGATAGAGTGAGTAGGGTAGGGTAGGGTAGGGTATGGTAGAGTGCTCATGAGTGAAGCTGGGAATGCAATGCAGGAATCCTGAGATGAACAGGCTCACTGAGGAGCTCGCAACTGGAAGTTAAGACCCCCTCTCTCCTCCCGCAGGTGGGCCAGCTCCTCCCAGGATCACCGGCCAGACTCCTCCCGTGTGGTGTACGATGATGTCCCCTATGAGAAGGTTCAGGTGAGTGAGGCTCCATGGCTTGCCCTCTCCCACCACTGTGGCGGGTACAGAAGATGCCGATGATGGCCCATGGGTGTTACAGCACGCTCTCCTGTCCCACCGCAGGCCGAGGAGCGGCCGGCAGGCACACAGGTGAAGCGCCATGCGTCCTCCTGCAGCGAAAAGTCACGGCGGGTGGACCCGCAAGTGAAGGTCAAGAGGCACGCGTCGAGTGAGTGGGGCCCTGAGCCACAGACCTCCATGGGGACCCTGGCCAGGCAGGGCGATGCTGCTTCCCCACGGGGGTCTGCAGCCAGGCTGGGGCTGCCCGGCTCCAGCACATGGGTGATGGGTTGTGCTGTGCCGGCTCAGCTGGCATCGGTGCAGCCAGACCCAGAGCCTTCCTGACAGGCAATCCTTGTGCATGCAGATGCCAACCAGTACAGGTACGGGAAGAACCGGGCGGAGGAGGATGCCAGGCGATTTCTGACAGAGAAGGAGAAGCTGGAGAAGGAGAAAGCATCGATCCGCAGCGAGCTGGTGCTGCTGCGGAAAGAGAAGCGAGAGCTGCGGGAAGCCATGAAGGGCAGCACGGGTACGTTGATGCCATCCAAGTGCTGCAGCTGCGGCTGCTTGAAGGCACTCTGGTGCAGAGCCGGGGACACTGTGGCTGTGAGCAGGGCCGGCTGCAGCACGCTGCCGGGCTGGCAGCCCCATCTAGTGTCCCATCCCAGGAGGATGGCTGGCCTCTCCGCCCCTGGGCAAAGGCGCTGAGCTGGTGTGCTTGTGCGAGCAGGGCCGAAGCTGCAGGAGCTGGAGCAGCGGGTGGCGGTGCTGGAGGAGCAGTGCCGGCAGAAGGAGGAGGGACGCGTCGACCTGGAGCTGAAGCTGACTGAAGTGAAGGAGCGGCTGAAGCAGTCGCTGGCGGGAGGCCCAGCCCTGGGGCTGGCTGTGACCAGCAAGGCTGAGAATGGGGTATGCATCCCTTCTTCCTTAGTCCGGCTTCCAGTAGCAATGATGCTTGGGTGGTGCGGGAAGCAGCACATGGAGAAGAGGGGGCATCTCTGCCCCTTCATTTCATTGTGGACAGAGGTGGGAAGCAAAGCATCAGTTAGGTTTGGCCACCTAAGTTTTGACCTCATGACAGGCTGTGCTTTTTTTCTTCCTGGCTGACCTTGTTCCTTGGATCTCCTAAATCCTTGTCCTTTTTGCTCCCTTTTTCCTACAGGAAGCTACAAACAAGCCAAATGGGAGCACCCCTGAGCACTTGGTCCCTGTTAACTGTGCAGCTGAACTGAGGAAAAGAAGTCCTTCCATACTCCCTGCCAACAAGGGGAACGTGCTGCGGAAGGCCAAGGTCCTGCTTTGCTTTTCTTCTCCTCCTCGCCCCCATGGAAAATCTCAGCCTTTATCTTGTCCCCTTTGCTTGATCATGAAATTGGGGAACTGGGGATTGGCTCCATACCCCAAAAGCAAAGGGTACTGCCAGGGTCCCCTACTGACCCAGCTCAGCAGCAATTGCTGCTGGCATGATCCCAGCTTGCAGGGAGATTCGGGAAGTGCATGGCTGGGAAGGCGGGGGCAAAAGCATTGCTTTTACAATGCCTAAGGCAGCAGTGACCCCAGCCTTTGAAGATGCTGGACTGGTCCAAAGGCCCCAGAAGGGAGAAATGCTCTTGAAGGGCTCAGTGCTCACTTCTCCAGTAGTGTCTCCTCATCCTCTGCTTTTTGTCCTTTCTCTGCAGGAATGGGAAAAGAAGCAGACTTAAGCCAGGCTGCGGGAACGCCTGCCAAGCCCCGATGGACACTGGGGCTCACAGAGGAGCTACAAGCCCCCTTTCTCCAAGGCGCACGGGGCGGGCGGAGAGACGCTGCCCCACACCCCACCACTGCAGCACCATCAGCCTCGTGGGCAACACTATGAACCATGGGGAAGGGGAGGGAGAGGGGGATTTGGGAGGTGGGTGGGGAAAGGGGAGTCCTTTGTGGATCAGGGTCACATACTACTGGGAAACCCATCTCTGGGAGAGCCTTCCTGGGGCAGGAGTTCAGCACAAGGTGCATAAGGAAGGAGAGGGGTGTCAGTCGGCACTGCCCACATGCACTCTGATTTATCAGGATCAGTGTGTGCCACCGTGGGGGTGATGGAGGACCGTCTAAAGCTTTCCAAAGTGACCACGGACTCGTTGGGGTTTTCTGCCCCCCTCAGTGTTGGAGTTCATGAGCTGCTCAGGACCGGACACTTTGGAGATGCCGATCATTGGCCCTGCTCACTGCTCCCAGCTCCGCAGGGTCTCATCTCAGGGTTCCTTATATCTCAAGCTCAAATGTCCTTGTCCAGTATTTCCCTCTTGTCTTGCAGGCAGTAAGGGTGAGGGCATGCTGGCTTCCCTCGGGAATGAACAAAACTCAAGTGTCAGCATTTGAAAGCAAATTAACAATGGACACTTTTCAACCTTGCTAAACAGCTTAGAAGTGCTGCAAAGGACTGAGGCTGGAGGCAGCTCGGCTCTCCCTGCCCCATGCTAGCTTCGGGGGCAGCAGGGAAAAGGGACGGGGCTGTCTCCTGGCCAACAGTGCATTCACACTACTGCTGCTGCGGTCAGACACAGTTTGCAAAGGCATGTGGTCAAAAGGGAGTGAAGGGAAGTTTAAGCATTAAAGCAAAACACAAAAGATCAAAAAAGGTGCTTTCAAATGAGCGGATGAACAGAAAAGAGAAATGGAGGAAGGTCAATTAGCACTGGCAGAAACCAGGGGTAGGAATGAAAAGGAAAGGTCCAGGCTTTTGTGCCGGGAACAAGGGAGCAGGCCAGACACCCACTCTTACTAACGACTGCCACCATTAACCTTCCCTCTTTCAAAGCTCTCTTGTTGGTAACCAGGCAAGCAGCTTTCAATAAACACGCTGGCACCGGCCTGCCTGCCTGCCCTCGCCCTGGCTGTACGGGGCAGGGGGTGCAAAACGCTTCTCCATGGGGAATGGGGTGGGCTCAGCACCCCTGCAGCACTGCCGGGGCCGGGTGAATCTCGGATGCTGTCAGGTGAGAGCCAGGATTTACCGGCTGCTCACTGCCAGGGATGAGGTGCAAGAAAGCCCCGTTCCTGATGTGCTTGTACTTGCTATCAGCTTCCCTGTGCTGGATGTCACAGCTCCTGTCCCCTCCAGGTCTGCAGCTGCACCGCCCCATTTCCCACCAGAAAAAGGTGAAAACCCTCTTCTCTAAGCTCCACCTCCCACTAAGGAGACGAGGAGGCTGTGCCCACAGTGGGCAGAACTGGAGCTGGACCACTACAGGCATAAAGCAGAATTTCGGACTGGATTGGGTTGTAAGGAACCTCAAAGCTCCTCCAGCTCCAACCCCTGCCATGGGCAGGGACACCTTGGAGCAGGGTGCTCCAAGCCCCATCCAACCTGGCCTTGAGCACTGCCGGGGATGGGGCAGCCACAGCTTCTCTGGGCACCCTGTGCCAGCGCCTCAGCACCCTCACAGGGAAGAGCTTCTGCCTCAGAGCTCATCTCAACCTCCCCTCTGGCAGTTAAAGCCATAGGAAAGCTGCTGGCCCAGAACCAAAGAGCTGTGCTGGGGGGAAGGACCAGGCTGCCCACGGGCTCCTCACTGCTCCTGGCTTGCTCTAGGTTGAACAGGGAGAAAAAGAGAAGCATTGCATCCACTTGAGCCAGAAGTGCGCAGAACCAGGCAAAGCACCAGCCTGGTACCTGCTGCTGCTCCACCAGCTGCTGCCCAGATGATGATGATCAAGGCTGGCGGGCAGGCTGCCCAGCGCTCCAGAGGTGGCATCTGGATCACAGCCCTCCCTGCTCTTCTGCTGCCAAACCTCATTTTCCTTGAGCAAGGTTAAGTGGCTCCAGCATTCCCACCTCTTGCTGCCATGGTCACCTTCACTGGCACCTTCCTGCTGCTTCTGCATCACCCCAGGGCAGGTTCACAGCCAGAGGCACCCACGTCATCCTGCAGCACCCACCTTGCTCCCGGGGCTGCTGTAGTAGCAAGGGGCCACTTCCAGCCATGGAGATGGTGGCCCTTTGCCCACTGCCATCACCTCCTCTGGGTACCACAGCCCAGCCAGGGATGGGAGCCAGGGCTCAGCTCAGACAGCAGCTCCTTCTCCCCCACTATAAGTGGCTGCCCCCAGCTCTGACCCCCCCCTCACCAAAACCCCCATTTATCACCACCCCTGCGACTGACACCGTGTGTTTAGCCTCAGCTAAACAACCCTCAGTGCCTGTTGCACCGCCTGCTCCCACTGCTGCTATTTTGAAGGGTGAGAGTTGTGGAGCGCTGCCGTTTCCCCAATTCCCTCCCTTCCCTCCCAGCAGTTCCCCAAATTAGCCAGTTTCCACGGGAAAACACACAAACTGCCAGACAGACCCGAGAGGCGCTGGCAGAGGAGCCGCAGGCAGCAATGCTGCTCCAGCAATCCCACTCGCAGCCCGGGGATGCACCGGGAAATTAAGGCCTTGTGAAAACAGGGATGGGGATTGACTTAGTGGGAATTGTGGTGGTTTTCTGGCCTTTCAAAGCACAGCAATGCTGTTTTCCATTAGGCAAACCTAAACTGGTGCTTCCCGGTAATCCTGCTGTCCTTGAGGGTGCTGCCCGGTCAGGGCTGTGCTTTCTGAGGGAGTCAGAGCAAACGCAGCAACGCTAATGATGCAAATCACAGGCCTGAAATGTGCCCGTGGGCTGTGATTCCCCCTTGAGAAGAGCAAACGTATATTGGTTGAATTAAACCGGCAAGACGAGATGAGACGGACTGAAAACCTGCGCCTGCTTTTAGTGAGGAGACCCCTGCAGCGAGGAGCAGGTAATGCTGAGCCATGGGGCAATGCAGGACCAACGTGGAGGTAGCAACATGGGGCAGTAATGCCTTCAGAATAAGGGATGAGCTGAGGAGGAACGAGCTCAGGCACACTGCCCAGGCTGCCTCTAGTCTAGCAGCACTGTGAGCATCTTAAATGACAGCTAATGCTTTCAGGTATTTCACTTGTGGCAGAAGGAAGACTGAAGCAGGCCCTGCCAGAAGACATTTCCTTCAGCCCAGGGCACATCAGCCAAAGCCTTAAAGCAGCTTTTTAGCACTTACAGCTTCATTCATCTTAATTAAGCCCAAACCTAAAACCTCAGCTCAGGTGGCAGAACCTGGAAATGTTATTTTACCAATGGGGAAACTGAGGCTCTGACTTAGGGGACAAAAGGGAGCTGCAAACTCAACCCAAACAGAAATGTCTCTTCATTCCCAACATTCTCCCCACTCTCAGAGCAAGTTACTGGATGACTTGAGAGTGTTTTAAACGTCTCAAAATCTCAGAGCCCCCATGACTGTGAATAACAATGAATTTGAGATGCCTGTGAAATAACAGCACAGAAATGCCATTGCCAAGAACACGGTCTCCAAATTGCTGTAAAACACCATGGTCCACAAAACACCATGTTGTGCCTTCACCGAGGGCACTGGAGCAGGTACTTACATCCGAGGCAGGGCCTTTATCAGCACCGGGGCAGGAGAAGGTGACGAACTCATGGCACCGCTTATGCACAACGAAGCAGCAAACTGCAAAGAGAAGACAGTGACAGTGTCAGTCACACATTAAGGGATTGACACCATGTCAGCCCAGAGCTAGGGAAAACAAAGAGCTCTACCTGACTTCGGATATTCAGGACTCTAAAGCTGTGGCAGGTTTTCAAACCCTATTGAGCATTACCAACTGGACCTACTGAACAGCACCAACTGGACTAGGCACCTCAGCAAAGGCAGAAGCAGAGTGTTGAGTGGATGTCAGAGGAGGGCTGGGAGCTCTTCTGCTCACTTGGAGCTCACTGTCACCCATAGCGCACGCTCCGAGGTCACGCCGGGTATGAAGAGAGGGAGAATCTGGCATTTGTGGGGATCGGAGCTGAAAGTGCATGTGTCCAAAAATGGAACGGTGTACCGATGGAACAGGTGGGCATCTTCCTCCCACAGCCCTGCTTTGCTTCAGCAGCTCCGCAGCCTCCCTCTGCCCGACCAGCAGACACACGTCTCCCTCTCCTCAACACACGCAGTCGATGACAGTCACCCTTCTGGGAACATTAATCCCAACATGCTGCTACCCAGACTTTCAAGCCTAAGTATCCAGAACTAAATCCGCATCCCTTCAACCACCAAACCATCATGGCACACACTAATCTGACACTGCCAGCCCTGTTTCTGCAATCAAAGCACGCTACTTAAAGGCTAATTTCATCCTTAAATGCAAAATAAGCACCTTATTGTCATCAAAGCTGGAGAGGGTCTTTGGACAAGGGCCTGCAGGGACAGGACAGGGGGAATGGCTTTAACCTGACAGAGGGGAGATTGAGGCGTGCTCTTAAGCACAAGTTCTTCTTCCCAGTGAGGGTGCTGAGGCACTGGCACAGGTTGCCCAGAACAGCTCAGCTCCAAGGGGTGACACCATGCATGAAGGGAGAAAAAAGGATAAGTGAGCAAAGCAAAGATGTGCAAAGACTGCCTCTGTCTGGGGAAATCTGGGCACCAAATTCAGCTCTGTCCCAGGGGTCTCTTGCTTGCCACATCCCTTTCCCAAGAGCTGCGGTTATGCTAAAGGAAATGCTGATGAGAAGATCAGATACAGCACATAACCCAGGCTGAGCAGCTCAGGCTTCAGCTGCATCGATATCAGACTTCTAAGGAATAAGGCAAAGGCAAGTGACGTTCGCTATTGAACTCACAGCCCCCTTATCGTGCCCTGCTAACTGCAGCTTTGAATTCCTTTTCCCCTTTTTCATTGTGAAAAGAACAAACCCAGAAGGTTTCAGAGGCACAAGAGCTGCCAAGAGCCCTCTCCTTGCAGCGCCTCTCATTTGCCTTTCCAGCAAATAAACATCTTGAAAACATTGCTCACCATTTCTGTCATTTGGATACAGAGACAGAGGAATCTGGGAAGCAGGAAGGAAGAAATTAGAACTCTATTAACAAAGATTTGTCCTGAAGTGTGTGGATAAACTCAATAAAGCTCCGCAGCACGCTGGGCGCAGGCGCTGCCGGGAGCTGATGCCAGCATCCAGGCTGCAGGCAGGAGCTTCCCAGTGGAGCTGGAATGATTCCACTTCAGAGCAAGAAATATATAGCTGCTGGGATCAACTTCCTAATGCCATTCCTCTATGCCAGTGTTTGGAGCAACCTGCTCTGGTGGAAGGTGTCCCTGCTCATGGCAGGGGTTGGAGCTGGATGAGATTTGAGGTCCTTTCCAACACAAACCATTCCCTAATTCAGTGATACTCAGTTGCCACAAAGATGTCTTACAAGGGCTTGGTTCTCATTTGCTTAAATAAACTTCAATACAGCGTTCTGAACTCTTAAGGGCTTCTTGACCTAAACCACTGATAAAAACCTTTGAGAAAAACCATCAAGCAACTTCCAAACCAATCACAGATGCTGCCAAGCAGAAAACCCTCATCGAAATGCGTTCCTGGAGTATGAACATTGCAGAGCACACAACTGACTGCACCTCAGCTTGGGGGAGACCTCCTGGGCCAGTGAGGGCTGTGGGTGTAGCATAGCAGAGGCAGAACATCCGTTAGCACCAGCTGCTGACAGCCAGGCCAGTGAATTAAAGCTTTATCCAGCAGCATGTGGCTGAGAGCACTTTTGGAACAGCACTGCAAGTCACAGCAGTGGGGAAAGCTGTTGCAAAGTCCTTGGCAATGGCAGGAGGGAGAAATCCAGCACTTGACCGTGCTGCATGGCAATACTGCTGCAAGAATTCCCCTAAGGGCTTTTGTCACTGCAGACCCACGCTGCCGGGCAGGATGAGCTGCACACTGACCTTGGCCATGACTCCCCTCCAGCACTGCCTGTGCTTTCTGGGCATGTTCCTGATGCAAGGCAAGGTCTTAGCCCCATGCTGGCAGCCAGCACTTGGTCCAGTGAGGTCAACAGCACAGAGCAAATAAAACCACTGTCGAAGTGAACCGTCAGAGAGGACAGACCCTGGCATTATCCAATGTGCAGTTACAGAAGCGCAGGCACCTACAGCATCGTGACCTCCAGGCAGGTTAAACGTACAGCACCTCAGCACAGTGAAGAGATGGTGGGAACCTCCAACACGGTGCACCCAAGGAGGTGCACAGGGCTCTGGCACATCACGCTGCGGCATGGGAACAGCTCAACACACAGGACCCATCACAAGTGTCTGTGTTAGTAAGGCACTGGGCAGAGCCATTAATAACGAATTCCCTTGCAGCCACCGCAATAGCACAGCCAGTCCTCTGGGAATGGAGAATCCCCTCATCCCTTCAACACTCCCAGCAGGAAACTTTGAGGAATGGAACAGGAAAAGACATCGCAGTGTGACAGGAGCATTTATGCCCATCAGGGATTGCTCAGGCAGCACTGGGCAGGGGCATGCACTGTCCAACCCTCCTTCTCAGGGGATGTGAAGGAGCGTGGTCCCCCTCTTGCTGCCCACCCCATGCAGGGAGCAGCCCCAGCCATGAGGCCAAAGCCCACCCATGGGAGGGGCTGCCATGACCGACAGCCCAGGGAGGAGCAGAGCAGCCCTGCCCACACTGATGTCCTCCGCAGATGAGCATCGCAGGTATCCCTTTGTCTCCCCAGGTCTGTTCACAGTGAACAGCACCCGTTTGCTGTGCCCTGCACATCCCCTTCCTTCACCAGCAGAGTGTTTTCTCCTGCTCACAAGATGTAACCAGCTGTAAGAGTTTCCCCACCATGTTCACCGCAGCTCACCTCGCATGCTCCGTCTCCGCTCTGATGCCTTCCCAAAAGCAGACAGTTGGGCAGTTTGCCCAAAGAGACAACAGTGCTGAAAGATTTGCTCTTAGAATACAAAACCCTTCCCAGTCCAGCAGCTCCTGCCCAGGAAAAGCCTTTTAGCAAAGCTTTAAGCTCCTTAGAGACTAGCAGGAGGCTACAGAGGGAGCCAGCCCAACCGGAGCACAGGTATTCCCAGGAAGAGGAAAGCCCAGAGAGTGTCAGAGTTGATGTTTTATTTGCAAGCTCCAAGTGCCTGAGACTGCAGCAGGACCCAAGCACTGGACCTGTATCTCTGTGCTGCTATTGCCAGGACACGTGTTTGATGCAGTGGCCAGTCCTGCTCAGAGCAGGTCTTTTGGGGTCCCATTTTTCCACGTTAACCTTGCTCTGGATAAGGTTTTAACCTTGCTCTGGATAAGGTTTTGAGGATGCAAGAAGCATACTCAAGAGGAAAAATGGCCTTGCCCTTGCCATGGAACCCCTGCAAGGTGCTGGGTGACTGTGAAGGGTCATAGCTGCTGGAGGCAAAGCAGCAGCGTGGTGCCACCCATGGGACCACATCTCCACACAGCCCAGGAGAGCCCCAGAGCTGCCTCCAACAGTTCTGACATGAGTCCTTGGCTACCTGCAAGGGGCCCTGGCAGCAGCCCACAGCCCAGAGCTTACCAGTGCCAGGAGAGCAGAGACCTGCGAGGTGCTGGCAGGCAGAGCCAGGCTGGCTGGAGATGATAAATCATTTCCTGACCCCTGCACACTATCAGCTCGGAGCTGCCACACGGGATCCGATTAGCCTCATCTCCCACACGGAACATGGTTAGCTGGCAGGAAGGTACCCAGCCCTCCTCAAACCCAGACGCTGTGACAAATGACTTCCTGCAGGAATGAACCCTGCCTAGCAACTCTATGCTGCGTAAAGCAGAGTTGCCTTTGATTTGATCTCCATTTGTTGCTCTAATTTCATTGCATGAACTCCCTGCCCTGATGCTCTGAAGAAAGGGCTAATCCATTTTCCCCAAGTCCTTCACAACATGAATTATTGAGGGAAGTCACCTCCCATGCCCCCCCCAGTGCATCCCTTCCCAGAACACGCATTCCTCAGGAAGGGAAGCCCTCTGCCCACCTCCCCTGGGCAAGGGAGAGGGCTGGAGGCACCCAGAACAGTCTGGATATGTCCAATAAGGCAGACAGATGGAGAGTTAACAGAGACAGAAGAAGGTTCAAGCCAGATTCATCTCCAAAGCAAACCCAGGGAGGAGTTAAAACCTCCCCGGAGAGCTGACAGAGCCGTGCTTTGGCAGATGGTTCCAACAGCACAGAGCTCAAAGATTATTTCGAGCGTATCTCAGTGCGTGGCTGCTCCCTTACAACCTGTGGAAAGTCTCATTCGGGTAACATTTCCCTTCGTAAAGAACATGAGATTCAGGAAACAGCTTTGGAATGAGGATTGCCAAAACTGGGGAGAAAACGCGATTAAAAAAGGCTTTTTAAAGGAGCTTTGTGTTGCTCCACCTACGCTGGGCAAACCCACGGGGTCGGATGCATTGGCCTGGCTGTGCCCCGATGCTGCACTGAAATGCACCACAGCCAGCACTTGCCCACGGTTTTCCATTCCCACGTTACAAAATGAGCCTTGCTACACCAAGCAGAGCCGGCGGAGCATGGTAATCACAAAATAAGGGGAAAGAAGGCTTCCAGGAGGGGAAGTCCTGAAGTTCTGACAGCACTTTACAGCTTCTAATCACTGAGAGCACGCAGAGAGAAGCTGAGCTAAAATTTATGCTATTTGGATTTAATCCCCAGCTTTGGATGAAAGCTTTCCGGAGTTCGCACAACACAACAAAGATCTTCAGCTCCTCATCAGACTTGAACAGTTTTCCCATTATCAGCTCCAGGGAGGCGCAGTGATTGTGCCCTGAGAGTTTTGGACAGTGGTTTTCTGCTATGGAAACCCACCAGAAGCAGCCTCAGGGAGTGATGGTGGGAGACTGAGGAGTGGAGAGACAGTAAATAAAAGGATAGCGTGAGCCATCCAAGCTCTCTTCTGCGAGGTCTCAGCAGCCTCATTGCTCTCAAAGGCTCTGACTCCCTCAACAGTGACCAAGATTTTCAACCCAAGGAAGCAACTCTCATTCAAACCAGTTAATTCTGCATGAATGGTACAAAGAAACCTTCATGACAGATATGCGGAAGCCCAGCCTTGCAAAACAGTGCTCAGAAAGCTGCTGCTCAGTGCCAGGGAGATAAAGCTGCATTTCCTGGTATTTCTGCTGGAAAGCAGCAGGACATAGTTTTTTAAAGCTACACAATCTTCCAGCCATTATAAAACCAACTGGCTCTGTCCATTCTGCTCTCCAGCACAGTGGCTCCCAAGGCAGGGACCACATAAGACCCTATAACACAGGCAGGACTTGCACCCACCATCCCTCATCCCAGGCTGGCTGCTGGAAAGTGATGCAGCATGGACAGAAAACACAGGATCCAGATCTGCCCCCCCTTCCCAGGAGCCCTTGGCTGATGCCATTCCCTGTTTTCACAGGGAGAGGAGGATGCTCCTGCTCATCCTGGCCCTCCCGGGCCCTTCCCCAGTGCTGCGGGAAACACTGAGCCTTCCATGCGAGAAGCTCAGTGACAGGAATTATGTGCCTGAAGAGGAGGAATCGTCTGTGCAAATCCCTGCTGGCAAAGGGCAGGCTGAAACACCCTCACTTATTCAGGCTCCTTGCATGCCCCAACACCCGGTACCAGCTCAGGGCTTTTTGCTCACATCTCCCACTTACTCTGCAGGGGGGGTTCCCAGGTCCCCAAGAATCATAGAAGGGTTTGGGTTGAAGGGAACCTAAAGCTCATCCTGTCCCAACCCCTGCCACGGGCAGGGACACCTTCCATAGAGCAGGATGCTCCAAGCCCCTGTGTCCAACCTGGCCTTGAGCACTGCAGGGATGGGGCAGCCACAGCTCCCATGGGCACCCTG
>JANRGW010014563.1:0-26966 GCA_024733675.1 Psilopsiagon aymara | reverse complement strand
GGGGGAATGTCTTTCTGTTAGCCTAGGCATTAGTTGGAACATTTCAGATACAACAAATCAAAGTAACTGTTCATTTTTAAAACACCCCATCCTGATTCTCTACTTATTTTAAGTAGAACTTTGCAATGTGCGTTGCTTCAAGCTCACCGGTTGGCAATCGAATGCTTTTGCTGTCTCATGTAGGTTCACAGAGCTCTAATTTCATTTCTCATTTCACATTTTTCTGAAATAAATGCACCAGGTAAAATGAATTTGTGCTTAAACATTATAAACCAACAAAGGAATTTTGCTTTTATGCGTATGAATGACTTGTCTTTATAGATCTGAGGTGCAGATTCTGGAAGAATGTGTGCAAAGCGTATTTTAAAGAGCAATTCTAAAATCTTTCTGTGTGTCATAACAGAACACATGAGTCTTTTAAAAATATATATAACAAAATATACTGATTATTTAAGTGTTCCTGCAATGCAATTTATTTATTTCAAGAATTAAAAGACATAATCGTAGTATATCTTTTGAAGGGCTGATTTTGCTGAAGTTTGAGAAAGATAAAACCTCACTGTTAATGCTGCTCTGTTAATCATCAGTGTTTCAGCAAAAGAATTAAAGTAAAAGTCCAGAACTCAGCCTGTCACAATTGTTTCTTATTTTACGGAGTGAGATTGTTTAGCCTAAGCAGAGAAAGAGCTAATTCTTTGGAGCATACAGGGATGGAAAGCTGCAGAGCTGTACTCAGGTCAGTTTGATCTCGTCTGACAAAGGTGAGAGCTAAAAAGCTCTCTGTAGAAAGCTATATCACCAGGCATCCTTTTTCTGTCAATGAGATCTCTTTTGCCTGTATTACTACTCAGTTCTTCACTCTTCTTCTCAAGTCTGTATAGAGTGAGCACTGAAAGTCACATCTTTGTCACTGCTGGCTCTTGGCCACTCACCTTCCTTTGGTCCCACTACTAGAACCCTTTGCTTTGACACTGTAACCTTGCACAGCTGCAAAACAGCATCGCATCTATCACAGCTACAGCAATTTACAGAGAACATGGATCTACTTACTCCATCAAGTCCCTTTCATACTATTTCAAGGACTAAGCAGTGATGAAAGCAAGCTGATCTCCAGCTTCTTCCAAAGTACTAGGAGCAGAAGCTGAACACTGAAGATAGGCTGACGTTCTGCAGCAGTCACCACCAATTTTGATTTTGTAAAGTGCTATTGCAACGATGCTTCAATTGTTGCAAAATGCCATTCCAACAAGGAGGCCAAAACCCAAAGTCATGGCAATTTTAACTCAGTGCATATTCAGAAAAATCACATTGGACTCTTTTGTTCAAACATTTTGGATTGTTTGTATCAACAGGAACCTGACCCTGACCAGCTCGAATAGTCAAAGTATGCAGAGAGAACAGTTAAGAAAATAGCTTTTAGATTTGGCCTAAAATCCTGAGGATGTGAAATTGAGGTAGGAAAAACCAATCAACTAACTAAACCAAACCCAGGAAAGTTGTACTAGACTGCTGTGGAATCCTGGACTACGGTATAGTACTGTGAACCTGCATTTTATCTTTACAGGGAACGCTAATAAAATCATCCCTCTCCTAGCCCACTCTGACCTCCCTTTAGAAGGATGTGCTCCCTTTGAGTAACTCAGATATCATGCATGGTCATCTCTATGTATTTGCTGCAATGTTTCATGGAGTAAGTGTTGTTCTAAAAGATAAAATTGCCAAAAAGTGTCACAACTACCTTAAGTCATGGATTTTTTTCCTTTCCACCAGTCAAAAATAAAGAAGGATGTAATAAATAAAACAGTGGAAGGAGGCCAGAAAGGTATTTGTCTTCATATTATTTTGTGGTTTACCACATCATACTGAAGATCTCTGCATTATACAGCATTGAATGTTATATGAATCTGCCTGCCAACATAGAGTGGTTCCTTTCGTTTCCAGAAGTGGATGAAGAAAGTAAACACTCTCTTTTAATTACAGATTAAGAGGGGAAGTGGTTATGTATACGAGAAAATTAAACCACCCTGTATTTTATATATGTCAATCCATCATATTAAAGGGAAATATGAAAGGTCTACTTACTCTCAACATGATGCCTCTCAACTTCTCAAACATGCTTTGTCAGCACTGCTTATCTTTTTGACTTCATAAAACTTACAGGTATTAATAATCAATCACTATCTAGTTTTTTGCTTATATCAGGTTTTCAAACCCCCTCCCATTATCTTCTCCCAGATGTTTTTCAGCTTTCCCCTGTTCCTGCATTTGGTACATATGAAATTTAAAATCTAGTTCACAGTAGATCTCTCATCAAGGGCCCAGAGAAACACAAAGCATACAAACTAAGCATATAATGTCTGCAAACAAAGTCTTTACAGCTGTAGTGGGCTGGCAAATGCCTGCCTATGTTTATTGATGCAGCTCCTTAACTAATCTAGAAAACTAGAAAGTCTGAAGACTAATGGAATAATGGAACAGAGGATACAAGAGTAAAACATCATCTATTTGGCTGGAGTATGATCTAGGATGCACCAAAAATATTTGCAAGATAAACAGTAGATGACAGTTCTGGGATAGCCTTCTACTTTTCCCCTCTGACTTCAAATATAATACCTATTTCTAAAGCCTTTAGTAAAATGGGAAATATTTTCTCCTCCATTCTCTTAACAACCTTTCGTCTCAGCTTTTCCATTACACTCAGAGAAAGAAGTTGATGTGCTGCTTGTGGCATTAATCTGTATAGGATTTTTCCTTATTTCTCTTAATTCGCATTTCTCATTTTAGACCATGACTTTTGCGGCAACATGTCTTGCAAATACTGAAACAGCACTGAGAACCATAAAGAAATTCAGATCAATAACTCTAAAGATATACAGATTAAATGGCTATTAGACATGACCTTCAAAGCAAATCACATCTGATCTCGTTAGCTTGTTTCTGTTCAGGGGTTTTTTTTTTTTTGTTTCAGAGAGAACAGAGTTGCTACTTCCTTCCCTTTTCTTCTGATAAGTATTTTTCACATATAAATATTGTGTTGGTGCAATTTCACCCAAGAGACACCAAATAGCTGAAGTTAAAAGTTAATAATAAAATAAACAGAAAGGGCTACGCATTTCTGAAAGCATTGTTTCAGCATAATCAAGCATTTAAAAGAAAGACAAATTTTAGTTCACTTTCAGAAATGTAGAAACAGTGATCCAAAGAAGACTATTAACTTTGCAAACAGCAGAACTGCACCTAAGACTGAAGTTCTGTTTCATGGCACTAGAGGTTCATGATGAAGGTGATAAGTTATTTATCCCCAACCCAACAAAATTACTCATGATTGTATTTATTCTTATGTTCAGTGAAGACTGCAGACAACCAAGCAGAAGCCAAAACTTCCTGCTCACAAACAAAAGCCATACACGCATTACACTGGAAGGAAGCATACATTTTCTGAAGTTATTTTGGGGAGCAAAAGAAGACAAAAAAAGCCCCCCAACGACCAAGAAAAAAAATAGACAAAAGCAAAAGAAATACTCCTTTGAAAGAAAACCTCCTTTTGTGGTGACTTGAGAGACTCATGGCTTGAAAGACTCATCTCTAATTCAGAAACCTACAGTGCAAGTCCCTAGTCTGATTGAGAACTGCAAATTTTCTCTTTCATGCAGTCACTACAGCATTAATCTTTTCTTTCTGAGATTTTCCTCAGGTCCTGAGAAAACTTTCCTGCCAAAACTTACATACCTGCTGATAATTCCTAAAGAAAATCACAAGGATCTTCAATCTCTACTGCAGTAGAGATTACTCATATTAAGATGTTTCAGAGAAAACACATTTTAAGTGGGCTTTTTTGGATAAAAAGCACTCTATTCAACAGTTTCTCAGTCTCCAAGTCCAAATTAGTCATCACACTGTTATATGTAAATAAATTATGTGCAGTATTTAAGTGATATTTGTGATCACAGCAAAATTAAGGATAGCTCCATCTTCCCAAATAAGCATCCTCAGTAACAGCGTGCTTGATAACCGATGTAATTATGTCATTCAGATGTGGCAAATCTTCAATGCATGCACACATTTCATGTTTAAACAGACCTTACTACAAAATCAAGGTTCCACAGGAAAGGCCATTAACTAAAACAAAACACCTTTATCTAGAATGGATATGTACACCATTGTGGCATTGTCTCTGATTTAATTATTAATCAAATAATCTAATTCTACATTCTAATCTACCATCTCAATTTACAGAACCTATAAAAACTGCAAAGTTTGACTTAATTAAGCATTTGTCTATAGCAGTGGTACTTACAGTAAAAATTATGTCTTGCTTGTGGGTTCCTCATTTGGTGATGTAATAGTCAGAAGTCACCATGCTTTTGTTCTAAGATCAAGCATTTCCTTTATTGCTGTTTTTAAGGAGTCTTCCAAGCAAGTCATTTCATCATAACATGCTCTCTTCTGCAGTACACGTTTGCTCTCCCTGTTTCCTGTCCAAAATACTCAATGTACACATAAAAATAAACTGGTAAGTTATTTATGGTAAATGGAATTCATATAATATTCTACATTTTCATAGTACTTTATAAAGTGCAGTGGACTGAATAGGTTAAGAAACACTTAGAAACTTGAACCGAAATTGCCTCGAGTCCCTTAAAAGATTGACTAACTGCATGTCAAATGTCCCAGAAGGTTTTAAAAGACCACAGCCTCTTTACTATAAATTAATAAACAAAAATCAGTGTTTCCACTAATTCTTCCTTTCTTAAACATCATTCACGTAAAATATATACACATAGCATGTAGTTTAATTGCTGCTGAAAAATCCCCAATATGTTTTAGTCAGGTGTGCCTTGAATAATAAAATTTGCTCCACTGTTTGAAGGAGGAAGATTTACAGTGCTATAATTCCTTTTTAAATTCGTGAATTTCCCAAACAGCAGTCACAAACCATGCTTTTAAGCATCTTCTCCCAACTGCATCAAGAGTTATTGATCAGGACAAAAAAGAAGGGAATAAAATACTCTTTAGAGTTTGATCTTATTTTTTGTAACTTCCACTCTTCCTTCCCATGGTCTGCAGTATTATGATTATCCAAATCTTAAATGTTGACAAAGGATCCTAATTTATTCAGTTCCCTACCTTCAGCTGCACTTAGATTTGCCAAGTTCAGCTGTCAGCAATTCAAGGCATATTCACCTGTATTTTTATTGACTCCTTAAAAAAATAATGTGACATAGCTATTCCACATTCCATAAAATCATGTAGGAATTTTACACAGAAAAACTGGTCTGTTAGTTGTAAGTGTTGCAGCAGTCGCCTAACAAAGTAGACGAATACTATTTGCATGGCAATCGTATAACCCTAAATTTCTGACATGTCATTTTAAACATTTGAAGATATGGCAAGGGGTTAAGAGAATGAATGTAACTATCTCTTTCTCTTTTAAGCATTCTGTAACCCACTTGTAAATATAGACATGCCCAAAAAAATGAAGATTAGGTTGGACAGGGCCTTAGGAGACATGGTCTAGTGTGGGGTGTCCCTGTCTGCAGCAGGGGGCTGGAACTGGATGATCTTCAGATCTTTTCCAACACAAACCATTCTGTGATTCTATGATTATCATCAGTAAAAGAAAGTCTGGCTTGGCCTTTGAATCTTTAGCTTGTAGCCAAACATTTGTGCATGCATGCTTCCCAATCCACTACTTACAATCCCAATTCCTTTATGGCCAATAGATAAACTCCTCTACACAAAGAGGAAATGATCTGAAAACCCTCTTTCTCAAGGTTGTGTTACAGAGAACTCCTTCCCACTCCTATTCAGTTATGTTAAGTATTCACATACCTAACTTTCACAGCTTTCCACCAGGAGCTCTAAAATAGTATTTTGCTTAAAGTCCTGATGCCTGAATTAAAGCAAGTATTTTGGAGCACCACATGTTTTTCATTGACTTCCTGAGTTGCTGTTTGCATTGAAGAGCTGGAAATATGAGTTGCAGTTGACAAAGACCACATAAAATAAGATCATAGCAGTATTTTGGATTAACTTTATAACTTTATACTTACCAACAGCCTGACAGTTATGAAGAAGATGTAGATGTTGTGATGAAGATGTAGATAGAAATTAGAGGAAAATCTGCCTTGCAGCAATACTTAGTTACATATTATTTGTTAATAAGTCACTAGTGCAAGGAGTTCTTTAAATTAGAGAATGTTTTATCGTTTTGTGCATTTTAAGCACAGGACCCCAGCTACTCTGTAAGCAGCTGCTTACAGTAAAAGTCCTGATGGACAATGCTCCTCTGTTCCAATTTAATTTGAAGTGACACAGCTCTTTGATCCAGCTTTTTGTCTCTCTGGGAAAACAAACATGTAAATGCTGCCACCTAAGAGCCAAGAATACTCAATCCCAAAGAAAACCAAGCCCCAGGATTTTCAATTAAAAAACAAGTAAGAAGTCCTAGGAACTAAAAGAAGCATCAAAGACGGTCAAGGCAGCCTGACACTGTGTGCTGAAAGCATACGTTATCAAGAGAGATTTTCCACACTGCTTTGATTGCTTGGGGTTTTTTTCTACAGGCAAAATATTTTTCTGGTGTGCATTTCTGAGGAAATGCTTACAGATTATCAATTCTCTTTATTTAGGCCATTTTTGATTGTTTGATTATTAAGCACACAAATTGCCTGTTCTAATTTCTGTAAGTTGTGTAACTCATTTCCGCAAGCAATTGCCACAACTCTCTGTAAATCTGGTGTGCCTGCACTTGTGTTCTGGCAATATTTGGGAATGTATGGAACTACTTCTCTTAATAGGAGTCCATTAATGAAAATCTTTGAGTGTAAATCCAGAGTGGGAAAAGAGTCTGACTCTATAAATCAGAGTCTATTTAACAGGTTTTCTTGGAATTCTTAGGGGAATGGGAACTCTGATGAGTTGTTCCCTGAGAATTAAATGTTCCACCCATAGCAGTATTCAAGGCCGGATTGGACAGAGCCTTGGGTGACATGGTCTAGTGTGAGATGTCCTTGCCCATGGTACGGGGTTGGAACTGGATGATCTTAAGACTCTTTCCAACCCTAACTATTCTATGATTCTATGAGATATCTTGTGCAGCATATCCTGGAGGCATCTGTCATCTTCTTAATCTTTTCTCCTCAACCCTGTACTCAAAAATGCTCTGTTAGGATCTCATTAGCCTCTGATGTAGAATACAGTTACATCAGATGGCCCAGAAGATCTTCATCTCAGGGAAATTTTAGATTAAAAAAAGATAATAATTAGTTCCATAAGTTAATCTGCTTTAGAAAATAGTTTGGGCTTATTTGGTGCTCTAATTCCATGCTTTGTCCATTTATCTGTAGTTTTCTTCCTGTGTTGACTGCAGTTTGCAGTTCTGAATATATTCTCAAAAAAGCATGAATTATTCATTTCAACAGAGTTCAAGAATATTCTTAAGCCCTCAAAATTACTTTACCTATTTCTCCATTTGCATCAGAAATTTCAGGAATCAATTCTAAGTTTCTCTTCTTACTGGAATTTTAGGACATGAAAATAGTCAGTTTTGACTGATGTATCACAAATGCATCTCTCACTCACATGCAATGAATATGCATAGCAATCAATGCTTTTGAGCACAGTAGCGTTACATGCCTAACCTTGGAATAAACCGCAGAAGCACTTTCCCTAATGCACCAGAGAAAGTTTTACTTGGCTGGATATACTAGCTGATAGAAGACAACACAAGAAACATGCAACATTTCAAATGCCTTTTTGGTCTTCTACCATCAGATAGAAACCTGTTGACATTTAGTAACAAATAAAACAAATCACTGAAATTGCTGCTCTCTGAAGGAGGTAATAAAAGACTTTCCTGTTTACAAAGTTCAACAGAGTTCAGATGCTTGTCTCACACCTAAGGCATGGAAAGATACCAAAGAGACAAGCAGGAAACTCTTGCTTGCCACAAGACAATTAATAACAGACAGTTACTATAAATGATAGGCTAAAGACATATACTTCCTTATCTTGAGTAACTGGCTTCAATTCCCAGTATCTGAGAAAATGGGCCAGCTCCCAGCATGGCCCAGGTTCAAAGCCACTGACCATAGGCAAAGGTGCCCCAGAGGGCAGTGGATGGTTGCCCATGCCATCTGCAAGCTCCTGCGGGCTCAGCGAGCAGGCACATGGTGAAGGTCTCACTCAAAGTCTCATCCCATTAACACACTTAGCTCATCCAGGGGGGACAATACAGAACATAACAAAAAACCCCAAACCAAACCAAGAAAATCAGTTCTCAGCATCTTCCTAAAGCCCCTCTCACTCAAACCTGGTGAGATGATGTCTTTCCACACAGAATCAAACAAACAGGTGAGTTTCAGGAATATGGACTTGATTTTAACTAAACTGTGACATTGCAATTAACATAGTTTCAGTTTTAAACCAGTCTTGCCTTGCTAAGCTGGAGTTCCCTCCAAGAATATGCTTCCCATATCTCCTTGGAAAATCTACATGACTGTGAGAGAAGTATATCGGCAGCCACAAAGTCGATGTTAAATTCACATTTATGCTGTGGCCACAAAAAGATCAGGGAAGGAAAAATTAAACATAATGGCCTTTTTACAGGGAACGGTGTGGCATACAGATGTATTTGGCTTTTAGGGGAAAGCAAGGGAGTATGGCAACAACTCATGTTCAAGGAAAAGTACTCTCATCTTCAGTGATATTGCATCAGTCTTCGAAATGGCCTCTAATCCAACAGTTAGGGGAAGGAATGAGTATTCATGAAATCAGCTGCCAATTTGGAGGAGAGAATGGAGCATGAAAAGGGGGGAATCTGGGACACTAATAATCCCATTCTGCCTTCTTTTAGCCTGCCGCAGCATCTTTCAGCTATTTATTGCATTCATTTCTTCTTCTAATATCATCCTCCTCCAAAGAACACAGAAACAGCTTTTCCTTAAGCAACTGATCTCTTCATACATGCTTGTAAACTGCCAACTCCAGCCCAGCCAAGGACAGATTTAAAGAGCTGGACTCTGTTCCTCCTGGATGAACCGAATCAGATGGACGCTGTCAGCAGCTATATCTGCAGTAACCTGCTGTGCCCAACAGGTCTTAGAGACAGGATTAATTTGAAGATCAGGAGGCTGATCTAGAAAGAGGCAGCATAACTCAATATCCCTAGCATGAAAATGGAATTAGCTATGTCACTTGTCAGAAAAAAACTAGAACTTTGAAAGAGCACACTTAAGTTTTAGAAAACATGGGTGCTTTTGTATACTTGAGGCAGATGGATAGCTGCTGTCTTAGAAAAACAGAGCTGCATGTTGGAAAACCAATAAATATTCAAACATTTATATAGCAAATAGGTGACACCAGACACTCAAACATCTTGCTCATGTCATTCACATTTGGTTAAGATGTTTTGATGATGGGAACGTGACATTAGGAAATGATAATGAACCTTTCTAATGAGTCTGACTGCCATGCGGGTTGCATCTCTGGAGCAAGACTGCTCCAGAGTTGCTCACATCCCCACCACCCACTCAACATTTCTGCCATAAGGCGGAATCTACACTGGTACTATAGAGAGATGAGAAATCTTACCCAAGAAACATCAACACATAAATAGATTAAACCAAGAGTTATTCTGATAGTTATACTTCACTTTCAGCACTGCTGGGCAGTGTATTGCAGATGCTTTGGGTGCTGTGAACATCTCTGACTGCTTTTATCTAAAAGAAGACAAAAGCTCCATAGTCCTTTGGAAAGGTCAAGACTAGCAGCTCTCTCAGAAACAGTTGCAAGTCTGCAAGTTGTCTATTATTAAATATAACAATTATATTAATGGACTGCCATTACAGACATACCTCAGCCTTTCTATTGATTTCATAACCATGAGGAACAAAAGTATTTGTTTCCCATGGAGTACATATGTCAGATTTAATGGTCTGAAAGATAAATAAGAACTGAGCTACTAAATCTATATTAGCATTCAGCATCCATGGAAATCAAAATGTTCTCCACTGCACTTAAACAAAGGACATTAAATATTTTCAGATCATAATCCAAACCATGATATAATCTTTGCCCAAAAGGCAAAAGGAGTAAACAGACATATTTCCAGTCTGTACAAAGTATGGAAAATCACCTCTGAAAGAGGAAGAACAAGGTGCTTCAAAGCTGCTGTAAACTGTAGCATGGATTTCCTCCTGCAATGAGACAGTGAGATGCTGCTGATTGGTGTGCTTGGGAAAGAGAATGTATTCTTCTCCAATTCACCAGGTGAGGGGAGAGTCGTACAAAAATTAAATCCTCTTCCTGCTTTCTCCTGTCATGTTAGTTCCACACTCAATAAAAGATCTTATAAGGATATAGAGGTGTCCCCCTACTTCTGTGCCATATAAACATATATTTCAAGGGCAGTCAGACTGGGTAGGAAGTAAGAAATACAGTCAAGGGTGAATGCAGGAGATGACTCCATGTCTACTACGTGGACTGTAGCAACTTGGAAAAGCAAGCTCAAGCCAGGGCAGGACAAGTGCAGGAGCTTTCCTGCCTCTTGCCTAACCGAGAGCCTTTATAAACCATCTTTGCAGGCTAAGATGGCTGCAACTGTCCCAGGAAGGTGTTGGGGAATATGCTGAGAGGGCAGTGTAAGTACCCAAACTCAACCCAAGTCATCTTGACACCGTCTATTGCAAGGACAGGAACAGTTGACCCCATTTCTGCCATAGCCACTAACTTTTGCAACAGAAATAAATATTATTTCCCACGTTGCAGGAAAGTTTTGCAGCAGCTCTGTCACAACACAAGTAGCAAGAAAAAAATAATCTCCAACTTCTTTTACCCTATACTTTCCCCTGATGTCTGACTTTCCTTCTCACTAGCCTGTAATTTTATATGTTTTTTCTGCATTTCACCCAAATGTTGCCAGAACAAAACCCCAAATTATCACACACACTCTTAAATCCACTTGAAGGCACTAAATGTAACAATGTGGCATCTATTACATTAAAAATCCAAGCACCTAAAAGCATGAAAATGAATAATTAAGAACATCAATCTGCTGCCCACAGTATAGTCACATTATGCCTGTTTCATCAGAACGCCACTTACTGTCACACCTTGATTGTTTTTAAAATGCATGATTTTGTTTTCTTGATGTCAGTAACTAAATGTGCTCACTGGAAAGAGTGGAATTTGGAAGGAAAGTACATAGAAACAGCAAAAGAGAACGTGAAAAAAGAAACATAACTTTAAGCAATAGGTTGTATTGGATTGATCCCTTGGCTTTTACTGATGTCTAGTGGGGAATGAAAGGCATGAGGCACATTAACTTGGACACATAAGGTCTAAAAGAACCACAAAAAGTAAGCCCAAAATACAAAGACTGTCAAATGCAGAATGGTCATTTAGTCCAGAGATAGAACTGCTATCAAAGGGCTGCTCCAACAAAGGTGTTCTAAACTTGCAAACGAGTTACCATCCCCAGCACTAAATCACAGCATTTTCTGCCAAGTTCCTATTGCACCTAAGCAGGTGTCTCATGTTTTCAGGAAGCAGGAATAAATCATCTGTTATTATTTTATTCCAGGTCATCTAAAAGAGAAAACTTAATCTGACCTTTTCAATGCAAAGAAGTTATATTTTGACCTGACAAACCTAAAGATTTTGCATAAAACCTATACAAGGAGTTTGAATAAGCATCCATGCCAATATTCACAATGCCACAGTATCAGTCATTCTTCCATTCTCTTTCTTTAAACTGACAAGAGACATTTCATAGGGCTGACCATGGAAAACACATTTCAAACCTGCTTTTGCAAGCCCGAATTTTACATTCTCACATGCAGGAACTGGGACCTCATCTGGAACACTCTTTTCCAAGTCCATGAGAACTGTGTCTTTCACTTCACCCTTGTTAGAATGTCACCCATGTACCCTCTTAATCCAGAGACTGAAATATTGGGGCTGAATCTTGCAGGTTTGCTTTTGCAAGCCTTTGGATTTTTTTCTGTTTAAGCAGAACTCTTTTCAGAACTGAGTCTGGTTGTGTTATTGGGATCAACATCCAGAAAAGAGACAAGCACAGCTTTGAAAGGAATCAGGTAGTACCTGGATAAATACATGAGGCAGCTGAAGCCTGAAGATGGATTTCACAAGCTAAAAGAGAACAGATCAAATTGAATTATTCATCCAGCTCCAAACACTGATTAAATCCATAGCTTATGGCTGAGGGCTCAAGCCAGCACAGATTTACAACAGAATAAAATTTAGTACCAGAAATAGTTCCATCAGTAGCATTTGCAGGGCAGGCTGCAGCTTCCCCTTCTCTCATTTTTGAGATACCCACAGCTAATATGTCATGATCTTGCTTACAGAAGGGAGGGGGAGAAGAGGACTTACATTTTTCAGACCTGCGTTTCAAAGAGATGTTTTTTTGCTTGTACAAAATGAGAATTTTCTGTAAAACTGTATTTTATTTTTTTTTGTAATAACAGAGGTCTATGAACTCAAGAAGTACTTGGAGCTATGTTTTTAAGATAATGTTAACTAACAATCAACGAAGTTGTGGTAGGAGCAGGTATACAGCTGCTCTTTGCAACCGCAGCGTATTAGGTCCTGGCCATTGTAAGAAGGAAGATTGATCAGTCAGTACTGTAACGTGATTCAGAAAGTCATATGTCCCTATCTCCTCTAAAACCCACAGAAATATAAATGTTACACAAGTAGACCTAATAAAATCAGGCTACTCTCCTGGTCTCTTTCTAATGCACAAGGCAGACTGCTACTGGTGCACCAAGCATAAACTCAATCATAACAAATGGTTCTTGAAAGAAACAGCTTGTTGTTTATGGTCTGACAACTGAGAGTTTCGTTAAGAGAAGCCAGGTACTGAGGAAATATTATGGCTTTGCAGGCTCCCCTTTTTCTGACTACTATTCTGAAGTCAATTCTGTCAAAACGGAGGAGGTAAGAGCAGCAGAATGCCCTGCAAAATGCTATGATTTCTGTACCAGTGAAGTGTACACATATATGCAATTTATGCTGAAACAACATTTAGAGTGCCACGTGCTTTCGTGTGTTGTTGGGGGCACAAAACTAAACCAGTGGAAGCATATTTGTTTTCCTTTTTCCAGTGCAGAAAATGGAAAATGTCAGACTTGACCTGTGCATAGAGCATTCCAAAGGCTAAGATTCTCCACTTTGTTTCTCCTCCTATTTACATTTGGTTTTCTATTAGCATAATGACATTTGCTTGAATGGAATCACTCTTCATTTACCCAAGTGTGAGAATAAAACAATCTGATTCCTCTGTCTGTTCCAAATCAGCATTGTTGTGATATTCCCAATTCTTTCAACACTGATGATTTTCAAAAAACATCCTGGTCTTCCAAAATAATCTGGTTTACCTTGGTCAAATGCCAATCTTCATGTAATTCGTGTTACTAATATTACCTCATTTCCAAATAAGTCCATTTTTTTCAGCTCATAACCTTCCTTAATATAATGGCTATAGTTGTACTTCAGAAAGAGCACTTGAATGCTTGAGAAAAATATCTTATTAAATCTATGATAAAGCAGGGATTTAGGAATTATATGCTGGAAAGGGAAAAAGATCACCAGCAACTGCACATTACAAAGGTTGCAAAGTGCCTTGGCTGTGCCTCTCTGATTGATGAATGACAGTAGATTTGCAGAAAAGAGTGTGGGTGCCTTGAGCATGTCTCTGCCTCCAGTGAAGTCAGAGAAAAGGGAAAACAAAGTGCTTTACAGAAACCTGATCTCTTGCCTGGACTGATAAGCATACAGAATAAATACTATGCACTAAACATAAGTACAGGGAAGGTAGAGAATGTGTCTCTCATATTATGTTCCAGCATATTCATCCAAACTAATCTCCTGTTCTATTTCTATGGAGCTATTTAGCACAGGACAAACACGACTCATTATTGACTTGTGTTCTGACCTAAACCAAACCAGTGACAAGAGCTGTGTGAAAACCCAGAACTGCAGTCTAGTCCCTTAATCACTTGTGTAGATGTGCACTGTTTCAGCTGAAAGGGTATCCAGCCACCTTGCAGAAGTGAGCAGGGAGATTACTACAAGTAGCAGAAAACACGTAGTCCCAGTGGTAGAAGACACTGACAATGACATACATTCCTTCCTCAGCTGCAGAGGCAAGTACTCCACCCTTGGATAACCAGGTATCAAACCCGCACAAAGGTACGTTTTCAGCTGCCAGAAAGGTAAAAAAACTTAATGATAAGAATTCAGCAGGAAAGGAAAGCTGTGAACATCTGCAGAACACAAGAATCACAGTAAAATGCTTCTCTCTCCGTAGAATCTGTATATGCCAGTGCTCACAATCCACATTTGTGTTGTTAAGTCCAGTGTCTGTAGCTAAGGCAACCCTACTACTTGCTACTATATCACATAGGAATTCCTACTAAATCATTCCTGTAGCTTAAAACATTCAAACCTGTACATATCAGCAATGGAAGACCCATTCATGCCACTTTTTTGATTGATATCTTTCGACTACTGTGTCCTTCTGAAATGATAAATAAATTTCTGTGAAAGAACCCACATTGTGTACCGATTCTTTTAGGTTTTACAATTTGCAGAGCTGTATATCAGAATAACTTCTTTTCAGCCCAAGTTTTTTCAGTGCTTAATTGTGATCTGACCCAGGTATCCCAAAACCTGCAAGTAGCTACTTTTATCAACACATACTCACTAAGAAACATTGCACCAAAATAAACAGCTAGCATGCTTTGGCTGCATCCTGCTTTAAAATTCAAGATTCCAAGCACCTTCTAGACCATAACTGCTTAGTGGACAACTCTCATTCTCTTGCTCTCCCCTCTCCTTGTTTCCCACCATATCACTTTGCAGATGTTCCCACAGAAAATTGTCCTAAACCAAGTCAATTCTCATCCAGGAACCTGTAACTGGAACATGGCCTTTTTGTGCATGGATACAGTTGAAAAAGGAGATAAGCATGCTGTAGTGTAGCTCTGTAATCTAAGGAGCTCTTCCGTTTGCAATGAGATCAAAGGTATGTTGCCTTTGGCATTTAGAAATCTAGATACCCATTAAGATTCTGGAATACTCTGACAACAGCTGCTTTAAACAGAAGATAACAGATGGTAATATTTGTGTGGGTACCACATTGTCTGGCAAGGAGCAAGCTAAAGATGCACAAAATGCTTTGACGCACAGCCTTCAAGCAGTAAACTTAAAGTGACATGAGGCTTCATGCAAGGACTCATCTATGCTGCTTTGCAATGATGTGTGATACAAGTAATTTCTACCAATGCAAGTGTAAAGGTATGAAGACACAAAGTGATCTGGCACAGAAGTGGGATTAAAACGAGCATCATCCCTCAAAATTACTAATATTTGTGAACTTCTGAGTAAATTTCCAGAGAGCTATAGATCATATTTTAGATGTACTGCAGTTAGGATTGTGGACGTGTGGAATATACAAATCCAGCAGTCACATGGAGATTCAAGCACAAGTATCTTTCAGTCATATTTTGGAAATAGAACATGATGACAGCCTAAAACCCAAAATTCAACAAGTTTAAGGAAAGCCAACAGAAAACTGAGGAAATAGTATTCGTATGGGTATATCATCAATGAAAACAAGATTAGAGCTGTTCCCTACAAACCAGTTTGTATTTCAAGGCAGCTAATTTCAGAGCTATCTGCTGTATGTACATATGCATAAGAGGCTCTGAGTAAATTTCTTTGGTATGAATACTATAACCAATAACAGAAAACAGTAAGAGGATTTCTTACACTGGCCTTGCAAGGATGCCTGAAGACTCCAAAGGATCAGAGCACCACTGATATCCTGGTTTTTTATTTACTGAAGAAACCCACAGAGCATTGTTCATACAGAAATGAAAGTATCAGTGTCTATTAAACTCTGTGGATTTGAAGAAATACATGGTTGAGGTCTGCATTTTCACTGTTACTCTAGAGTTCATGTACCATATTTGTAACCAACATGGTCATGCAAAATGCAAACGTAAAAATAGACCTTCACATGCACCTGGATTTCACTTTTTCATTTGACCTGTGAGCACTTGCACTGCAAAAATAGGAAGTTATTTAAAGTGTATACTTTTACAGATCAGGACTCAGCTGGAGCCTCCCTGAAAATTGTGTTGAACAGGTACCCTGCTGACTTAAATTGCAGTGTGGAAACCTTTGTCAAAGAACACAAAATAATGCTGAGGGATTATTTTAACATTTTTGCGTGCTGGAAAGTGCACTGAATTTGGTTTTTTGGGGGGTTGTTTTACTGAAAAGTGTAGCAGGCTTGCTTTGAATTAAATACTCTATTTCTTATAAAATACATTTTTCATCAAATGAGAGAAATCTGTTGACAAATTACAGATGACCAAAGCTTGGCCAAAGTCAGATAAATTGTGTTCATGAATATGTAACTCTATGAAGCACATACTACTTGCTAGTATTATTCCTTCTCTTAGGAAACAGTCCCTTAAGTTGACATACGCTAAACAATTAATTTCTTAAAACAAACTAGAGCAAAATTAACTATAGATACATGGTCTAAATCTGTTAGTGGTCTATGACTCTGGTTAGCATCATCTGATGTTCTTCTGTGTTGCTATGTGGGACTTCTGAGAAATAAATCAGACTGATAATTATTGTCCCTAGAAATTTAAGACAGAATAATCACATCACATCATAGCAACTAATTTATGAGGTTTTTTATTTGTTCTGTTGGACCATTTCTCCAGGACAACAATTATATTCAATATCCTCAGTATATAAGCATCCTGCAGTAATGTATTTAAGTTGGGTATGTTTATTATATTTATTAACCAAAGGACAAAAATAACAGAATGAGATGTAATAGAACACATACATCTTGTTTGTAGTCAGCAAGCAATATATTTAATTGCTCTTCCTTCTTGTTTGTTGATTTAAGTGAAAGTCAACAACAGATTCTAAATTCAATACCATTTACTTCATACAGACCAAATTCTGTTCCAGGGGTCTAAGCAACTCTGAACTTTAAGTACTACAGTAGCCCTAGAAGTTTCTGCAGCAACAGTGAGGAATTCCCACTGGAATGCATCTGTACATCAGCACCGGGGAAGAGAGAAGCATCATACATAGTGCTGCGCCCATCAGCAAGAATATGGTGACATATGTCCTGCCTACCTGTCGTATGTGGCAATGACGCTTGAAGAAATCTGGCCTATGTACTCCTTTTGTCTTACCAACACCTGAAGCGTGAGAGAAGCTCCAGTGAAAGAGTGAAAAGCCAGAGTGAAGCCATGCTATCTGGAATGAGCTGGGGACTACACCAAAGCAGGTGAAAGCTACAACTTGTCCAGAAGGCCAAGGGCTCATCATCAGTTGAGGCAACAATTGCCTGAGGACACCATCAGTGTCCAGCACTCCTGAGGTGAAGCTATCAGGTCAGGGATGTAAAAGAGTGTGGATGTATAGCCTATTCCCATATGCAGAGGAGAAAGGATGCAGCTCCCAAAAGCTTCTACATCTGCCCAGGCTACAGGTCCAGCCAGCTCAGTCCTATCTTTGAGAATAGACATATGTTCATGGAACAGAGCACAAGAACAGACTAAGCAAAGGTCATTTCTCTTAGCAGACTCTCACAGTTCTACCACAATACGATTACCTTTGTCACTGTTTTACCCTGACTTACTCCATCAAAAGTTCTACTTTGCCCAGAGATGGGTGTAAGCCACAAATTACACACGCGTCTCTGAATTCCTCTGAATTTTCAGATCAGGAGATATGCCAGGAATTTTAAATTTCTATTCCTGTAGCTGGGAAATTATTCTTATAAAACAATAGTTCTATCTAAATACAGTAAGCGGGCACATGTTTTATTCTCCAAAACTGCACGCAATTGTGCAATTAAGCTATTCCTATGCCATTTATTTGTAGTGATTTTACCTTGATCAAATCCACAAACTGAAGTATTCAGCTGACAGAACAGCTGCCTTTCTTTTTAAGTAGTGTATGAAGAGCTATGAAAGTAGAGAAATGTGCTTCAGACACAATGCTGGAATTGAGACACATGATAAAATATCTAAAATGCTAAAGGATCACAAGGTCTAAGGACCTTTTTTTGTCTCCTGACCTACCATAAGACTTCCTTTAATGTTACCTAGATCTGGGGTTGGAGGTTACACAAAAAGTCATTTAGACCTGCCATTGCAGTCTTCAAATAAAATGTGGAGGAAAACTACACAAACTCTGGAGGTCATCCTCCTGTCATTAAAGCAAATTGCAGAACTGTTGCAAGGCAGAGAGAGCAGGAGCCAGCTTTCCAGTAAGCCGTTAAACACAGAGCCCTGTTTAAAAGGACTCAATTTCTTTGATTTGCTTTGTCATACTGTACTACCTGGTTTGCCTTCGTAAGATAAGCATTGTTTCTAAGGGTGAGTTAGCCATTGTCTAGCACAAGTGGGGTAACTGTTCTCACGTGCTGCCTCCTTCTTCCTGGCTCTGAGTAAATGTCAGTATCAGGATTTAAAACTAGAATTTCTTGGCTCCTCTTCCCAGGATAGCATCCAAAACACTATCTCACTTTCTATGCTTCATGAAAACAGAATTTAAATAACACCAGGATCTTCCACCTTGTACTATGTATATCCCTTCATTTTAAATATTTCATGTAACTCTATCCAAGCTCAACAAAAAGCACCTATGATCTGAATCAAGTACCGAGTGTAGTACTCCCCAAGCTCACTAGCTCTATTAGACCTGCACTATGCTGCCTGCTAAAACAGTTCCTCTATCAGCTAACTTCTGGAGCAATTCCTGTTTCTGCACATCGATTATTGTTAGCATGCAACAATATCAAAGTCCTATAAGGCTTTCCAACCTTTGGATTGTCTCTTTACACCCTGTGGGTAGGTGACAAGTACAAGTAATATGACTCAATCCCTTCAGTCAAAACTGCTGAGATCCAAGAACTTCATATTTTTCTAATCATCTTTGACCCACAGCACTGGAACATGAATTGAATATAGAGTGGAAATAATGCCTTCGCAAATATCCTAGATTAACATTTCAATTACTTTTACTGCCTTAATAACAAAGAAAAATTAATAAAATAGCTGCATGATTAAGCAATTACTCTCTAATATTTCCAGTGTCTTTATGATTTGTTCAAATCCATTACATGCACTTACACATCCCAGTTCTCAAAGAAGGAAACCCATTTGTGTTCAAAGATAACACACTGTAACAGGAAGAACTCCCAGTGATGTACAGGTCCTAGTGTAACCAGAAGCTGGCTAGAACAGAGGCAGTGTATTCCTTAAAGACATTTAGCAATACGATTTTCATGTCAGCCTGGAGCTGCCTCTCATGCCCCTCTGTAAGAGTGGGCAGATGGTGCTAGATGTTTCCAAGGGGTTTGATACAAATGTCTTCAGGTAAACACATCCGTGCTAAGCATATTGCTTTTAGCAGACTAACACGAGGATCATACTTTCATATAAGACTCGCAGAGGGCTTTTCATTTTGCTTCTCTCTGTTATCAAATACAAACTCAATTTCAGCATGAATCTACCATGATTAATGAAGCGAATGACAACAGCTTCCTTAAATTACTTGTTTCCCACTCTGTTTACAACAGGGAATTTCATTATGATATGTCTTTCAAGTCTGGGTATTCCATGTTTTACCCAAACTCTCTGACTAACAATTTTTATCCACTTCCAGATCCCTTGGTAGCTTCCTGTGTAGGTAAGCCCAAATGAGAGCCCAACTCCAAATATAGACAGTTGTGTTCAGCACTGTGTTTGTTACCACATTAATTTCCATCATTCCTGTTCCAACATGAATGCCATTTCCCAGTGCAGAGAAGCCTCAGTTGCAGGCATTTTACAGAGATCAGCCTCAGGCCACCAATACTTTGGAACAGAAATGTTATTCTTTCCTTGGAGACCCGTGCCATCTCTGGAATGAGGGCTGATTTGTCAGCATACAAACAAGGATGCTAAGTGTACTACTTGGAGCAGGCATTCCTGAAATTTTCTAGGGGATGGGAAAGATGATTTTTTCTGATGTATCAGAAAAATTTTTCTGATGTATCGGTACTGGAATTACATATTTCCAGAAGCAAGGGAATGACTTTGGGGAGTGATCAATTCTTCTCCTTTACTTCCCACTGCCACCAAGCAGTTCCAGACACTTTCCCTTGCTCATGGCAGGCTGATCACTCTCTTTATCCTTCTGTTGTGGAGCAAAGAAAGAATGTTTCATCGCTGCTGAGGAAGAGTGGTTGCTGCACAGACAGTAGGGAAGGAAACATGAAGGAAAGAAAAAGGTGTGTGGGTAGGTTTGTTTTCAGTTTCCTCTTTATGCAACAGTCCATAAAGCAGCATCCACAGCAGCATCTCGTAGCAGATATTGCCTCACATATGTAGAGTAAAATAGTTTTTTAATCTGAAAACCTAACAATCAGAATTTTAGCTGGCAGTGCACAGCAGCTCCCTCATCCAAGGAAGGATTCATATCTCCAAGAAGGACATATTCCTTCTGCTGTCAGTGAGCCATTTTCTACTCAAAGAAAGTCTGTGCCAAAGACTCTGCAGAAGGTCTGTCAGTCAAGACAAAACACACAGATTCAAAAACATGGTGTACACTTGGCCATGGCATTCCCCACAATCAGCTACAGAACTGAGGGAAAACACAAAGCATCTGTAGAGGATATGGGAGAAAAAATGATCTCTGGATCACCAGTGTGTGTGAACAGGTAGGAGAGATGTATCACTTCTACCATTGCCACACCAATGCTCACACACAACCATACAAACCAGTGCTGAAAACCAGAACACAACATGCTGCACTGCATCCTGTACACATTCATTTGGGACATGCCAAGAATGACACCTAAACATCCTCCTTGTACAGCATCACCTGTGGTACAGTCCCTCTCCCACACTGCCGTTGTCACAGTTCTGGCCTTTCCTAAGCTCTCCTGCTTTTCTCAGTCCCTCTGCAGATATCACTACATCACTGCATTTTCCCTAGAGCAGCCATTCTTACCTTCACATCCTGCACCAGGGTCTTCACCAGCAGCAGCTGACATAGCTCATGTGACCCATAATCATAAACCATGTATATCATATGTAGTGCTGGTTTGGTTGGGAAGAAGATTTGCTTGGAATCAGAAGAGTGAAGAGACAAAGACGGATGGATTCATCTCTTGGATACGTCTGGAGGTACATGCTGCTGCAACAGATTTACAAGCAAACCAACTTCTTTTTTTTTTTTTTCAGTGTACAGGGTTATTTTTGGCCAAGAATGTTGTTCTTTGAGTGTCTGAGCTCCTCTGGAGGCTTCTTCTTCCTGTGAACCATGGGCTGGTTCACTGAGCAGCCTCCAAGTCCTCTGTGGTAAGCTATCAGTTCCAAGAAGAATGAGTCAAGTGTTTGCCCACATGAAATTCATTCCCTGTTATTTTAGGAAGAGGCAGAAAGGCTCATAACTCATTCTCATCACTGCTGGGAAGCAATCACCAGGTCTCTTGCACAACACAGTGAACAGGGCTTTCATAGTGATTTAAGCAACATAATTCTACAGCCAAGGTAACACATGACATTGGCAATGCCACAGAATGTGCCCTTGTAAAACAAATACTCCAACAGATATCCCTGCACTATACCCCAAGAGGAATCATCCACCTGCATCTGGGTTGAGATTTGTAGAAAATATTATAAAACAGATTCTGCTAATTATTTTTTAAGCATGTTAGTGAAATAACTTCATTACTGATGATGACAGTAATAATTTGAATTGCTGTCAGTACCATGAATCAAAACCCATAGATGTCCATCCGTATCTGCGCTAGTCACTCTTCCTCTGTGAAAGGCTTGGATTCTCTGGGTCATGGGTTTAATTTTGGAAAGGCAAACCTCAATCGGTAAACCCCTATTTCATCTTGACTTTCTCTAAAATGTACTGAATCTATATTACCCCTTCCTTTAGCTATGCAGATGTGTCTTCTGCAATGAGCACAGAAAGAAAAGCGATGCTCAGCAGGGTCTCAGGTGTTAAAGATGGTGTCAAATCCTCCACTTCAAGCCCAACTTGACAAAGGGACTAAGGATAATCTAATTTATAGAAACTGAAATGTGTCTTGAGTGCCACTGCAGAGATTAAATCACTGCTCCATATGACTGGTGGATGGGTTCATCCAGGCTGAGGCGCTTTGTAATTGTAATGGCTAATTAGCTTCATGATGTCAGGACATGCAGAATCAACCAGCCCTGCTGACAGAGTCTGTATCATGAGTAAAAGTACTGATGGTGTACCCTCAAACATGGCTACAGAACAGACTTCTTGCACCAGCTCACAAAGCTTGCCATCTCTTAGGACTTGCATTCAGCCATGTAGTTTCTCAGAAAGGATCAAGGAATGCTCTACAAGATGCATGATAAAACAGTAAATAGAACAGAATACAGTGCCATATAAAAACAGATTGACAAGTGGTCATTGTAGCTGAGGTTGAGGTTAAATTTACTTCTAATGTTTCTCTGTCAACAAACAAATATTTAAGGTTTGCCTCTATATTTTTATCCTTCCTGCTGGTTTGAGTTTCTGGATCATTACTGCAAATTAATGATAAAGATATTAGTAAGATAAACTTCCTTCCAGTGGCTGGAAACATGTATTTTAGAAACATGTTCCTCTACCAGTTTATTGCAGCCAGAAATTCAAGGTTTCCAAGAATCAAATTAGGCTATTTATATATTAGATGAGAAAAGGTAGATTTTACTCTCAAAATTTCATCAACAATAAGAGTAACTGTGCCATTAAGATGTACTCTGGAGATAAATGAGCATATGCAAGTACATTTAGAAGTACACATCAGTTTTGCTTGGTTATGAGTGAGAATGAGGATTTTTACACTACGAATGAAAAAGAAGATGATGGAAATAATCTCAGCAGCAGCTTAATTCTGCAGTCTTTATGGTGTACTGGAACTCACAAGGCGCACCATCTCCATCCATGTTTGCAGTGTACTATAAGCATTGGCAGTTGGTATGTTCCCTAAAGAAATAAAACTTGTGCTTCAGAGAGCCCTTTAAGAGAATGTTTTCCTCCCTAAGTGATAGTTGTATGTGGGAACCACACGTAATAATAATTTTCAATTCCCATACTGTAGTAGCCTTCACCTAATACTTTGAATCTCACATTAATTCAAATGGGATCCTTTGCTAACGCAAGCACGTTACAGTGAAAGGGGTATGTTGGTTAAACTCATGAGACTGAAGCTTCTTGGAAAGAAAATTTAGAATAACAAAGCCACAGAAAACTGCAGAGATAACTCCAAACACATCATGGGGCAGCCAGCATATAACAATACCCACGGAAAGAGATCCAGAGGGAAAGAAAGCAGAGGACTAAAGGGTAACATGTATCTGCACAAAAAGCCCACACATACATGCAGATGGCTGAAGGCTGGGAGTGTTCACTTATTTCTGATATTTATACTTGTGAAAAATAGTTCCTAAATCTTCTAAGGAGGTTTTGCAGCACAACTAGACGGAAGTCTTTGTACTTACTCCAGCATCGCCTGCCACGGTTAGATGAGCCCTGTACACCAAGATGGTGACTAAAAAATATAGTAAGACAGATAGAGAAGCTCTTTAGACCTCTTTCCTTTCAGTGATCAAACAAGAGGGAGACCATCATAGATTGGTTTAGGTTTTAAAATGGAATGGCATCTCACTTTTGTCTCCCATACCAATTCTTTTGGATGCACCATATGGAAGCAGGGAAAAATTCCCTGCTGTTGATCTGCTTGTGCTTTTAAGTAAAGGAGGTGTGGAAAGAGAAGTAGGGGAAGGACAGGAGAAAGAGAGGAAAAGAGGTAAGGGAGAAGGACGAAGGGAGGGAGAAGGGAAGGAGGAAGGGAGTGAGAAGGGTTGGGAGAGAAGGAAAGGGCAAGCAGGTTAATGTTTTTCTTTCAGCTTGTTTTTCGTGAGTCACTCCACCAAGTATTTGCATTAGCAGGTCTCCTGCTGCTGCTAGATCATTCAACTGTTTGTTTAGTTGCTGAGCTTCTTGAAAAGTCCAACAACACTGAATTTTTATACATCTTCCCTGCGTTTCACTAACAAATTAAATCTTTAAGAGACAAATAACTTCTCATCGCTGTGGTCCCTGTAGAAGTAGCAGCCCCCCAAGCTCAGTGCTATTACTCACTGAAGTAAAGGCTACAGAAACAGATATTTGCTGTTGCTTCTTCATATGCTGTCTTCTGACCAAGTTGTATAAGCAAAAGTGAAAATAACAACATAACTGGAATGACACAATAATCAAGTTTAAAGTTCAAAGCCCCTTATTCCCACTTGTGAGTTGAAATAAAAAAGTTGCTTAATCTTGGACAACATTTGCAAACCCAAACACTGCTTGGATCAAATCACTTTGAAAGAGTTATATTTCTCTCTTCAGGTATGAGACTAATATTGATCAGAAACATATCAAATCAGAAGCTGCACATGTATTAAGATTGACATTGCCTTGTTCCTGCAGAATAAGGTCTTCAAAAACATTTTACTATTGGGTTAAACAAGACTAAGCAAAACTCTACCACAGACAGTATAAAAAGAAACTGATAAGTATAAGAAAAGCAAGGGAAGAAAGAACAGCAGACAAAGTTTTCTGTTGTTACGAGAAAAAACAGCCATTTTCTGTTTGACCTTGTTTATCTCTTGCTTATTCTTCAACATTCTGAATTTATCAGCTTGCTTTCAACAAACCTTTTTTCTCTTTCAAGAGTGACAGCATAAGATATATTGATTAAATACAAGCCAGAAACCTGCCCACTAGATTAAAAAGCAATAAAAGCATCAGAACTTACCTGTTCACAGAGAAGGATGGTTCAGAAAAGAGATCCACTTTACATGAGAGACTGGGTTCCAAGAGGAGCTTTTGTAAAGGAAGCTCTTCAAAATAGCTCTACATCTTCTGAACAAGGAGTTTGCTTAGTTTTCCCTTCTCTTCAATGAAAACAATGACTGATAGGAGAAAAGTGGTTGTTTAAAGGATGATAAAAGCCTTGCCTTGGTTCTAAAAAGAATTCGCACCTTAAGAGCAACTTTTATTGATTGCAGCTTATAATCTACGCAACTTTCTCTGAAGCACAGTTCATCCCCAAATAGTGACTGTGTATGAAGATATCTTCTTACTTGTTACAGCTGTTCCCTGTGTGAACTCAGACATGGGTGTGCTGACTTCAGAAACAAAAATACCTTTTTTTTAAGTTACTTGTTATTCTTGCTACACCAGCATAACTGAGGGAGTATGAGATATAGCTCTTGTCTATCATCAACAGAACTACGAGAAAATTAAAGGACTAGTCAGTTATCTGTATGCAAATGAACTGCCTAGGTTTTTTAAAAGGAAATTTAAAGCACAGATTGCCCTTCAGAACATTTGTCACCTGTAGTGATCTGCGAGAAGACATGAAGCTAGAAGATTAGAATGTTTAGTTGCCTGCTTTAATCTTAAAGAGTTTTAAGGAAAGAAAGTTCATCTTCCACTTGCCACCCAGGGATATCTTATTTTGAAGGGGTTGGAAATGTTAAACACAGTTTTCTAAAGCTGGAAGTTTAATCTCCCTCCTTTCTAAGTGTTGCTTGATTCTAGGTGTATTCTTGCCCTATATGCCCTCACAGGTTCGAGACAGACTTGAGATGTCACTAGGATGACTCTGGAAGAGTCATGTCACTCTCTGCAAGACACTGCTACAACTTGTGTTCTGCAACTGACACAATTTTCCAGAGCATGGTATTGATGTTTCCATCTGGTTTAACTACACACAAGGAGCACCAATGATCAGTGTGTTTTACTCAGAATGCCCTTCCTCATCCCTTGCTTTACAGCAGGTGAAACTCATCAGCTAAAACAAAGCTGTTCCTTTGTCATGGCTAAGACACAATGAACAAGAATATACAATAACTAGCATTGAATTAAAGTGTTCTTGTGCAGCTGGGCAGTTGCTTCACCTTATGCCTGGTACTGCAGCCTATGCTCCTCTCTGTGACACAGCTTCTTAACAGCTCATCTTGGAGAGGCATAATCTGAAAGGCAGAAGCCACGAAAGTCTGGATAAACACATTTTTACAGAACTAAAGAGAGTATCAGGGTAGTGCTCACATGAAGCCAAATTTATCCTCTGGTCACTCAATATGAACAATGGATGGGGATGATGGAATGCGTGTGCCCTAAGCTATCTGCTGGTCCTTTTGAGTTTAATGTGAATTGAATGTACCAAGGAAAGTGAGAACGTATCCTTCAGGGTGAACGGCTGTTCTCAAAAAAGCTAATGAACTCCTAAAACAATGCCTATTTCGAAGATAATGCCAAAAATTGGATATTGATAAAACAGAACTTTTACGACTGATTTGAACTCTTCAATTGATCATCTCAACAGTGTGTTATTGATGGCACAGAAACGTGTTTTTCTGCCACCTATTTACCCATCCACTACCACTCTGAACATGAAACACGTGGGGTGCATTACCTGCGTCCAAGATCTTACTGAGAATCATAGAATAGTTAGTGTTGGAAAGGACCTTAAGATCATCCAGTTCCAACCCCCTTGCCAAGGGCACTGACACCTCCCACTAAAACATGCCCCAGAAGGCTCTGTCCAACCTGGCCTTGAACATTGTCAGGGATAGAGCATTTGCCACTTCTGTGGGCACCCTGTACCAGTGCCTCACCACCCTCACAGTAAAGAACTTCTTCCTCACATCCAATCTAAACTTCCCCTGTTTAAGTTTGAACTCAACACCCCATGCCCTATAGCTACAGTCCCTAATGAAGAGTCCTTCTCCAGCATCCTTGTAGCCTCTTTTCAGACACTGGAAGGCTGCTCTGAGGTCTCCACGCAGCCTTCTCTTCTCCAGGCTCAACAGCCCCAACTTTCTCAT
>JANRGW010014562.1:0-11857 GCA_024733675.1 Psilopsiagon aymara | reverse complement strand
ACCGCAGTGAGCCCCTCTCCTACCAGCTCGAGCCATATCCCACCCTCTCCCCAAGCTCCTACAGCCATATCCTTCCCTCTCTCACTCAGTAGCCGAGGCCCTAACACCTCTGGGTGGACAGTGCTGCAGCAATGAGCAAGGTGGCACAGAGGAAACCAGTAATGGCCCCCTCAGCATCACCTGCTGGTCCCCAGGGCACAGTTACACCCCATCCAGGCAAGAAGCCAGCTCCTCACATGGCGCAGGTCACTGCTGCTCTGGTCCAGCAGAATGTTGTGGTTTAAGCCCAGCCAGCAACTAACTACCATGCATTCATTTGCCCAGGGGGATGGGGAGAACTGGGAAGAAAGGTAAAAATCCACAGGCTGAGATAAGAAAAGTTTAATAACTGAAATTAAAGTAGAACAGTACAAGAATAATAATAAAAGGAAATAAAGAGGAAAGAATAAACCACACAAACACCCCCAAAAAGGTAATGCATGGCAATCAAATCAGTTCAATATACAGTCAACATTGTGTAAAGGTATCCAAATCCTACAGTATTGCTATCAGTGGTGGCCACCAAGCCCAGGAGACCATCTTTCTAGAAAGGCACACAGAGGTAGGAGTATTGGGGCATTTCCCCAGATTAGTTGCAAGTGAGAATGTGCACATAGGACTGCCCTACTGGAGGCCTGAGATAACCAGAAACTTGTGCTTTTTTGAAAGGAATGCCCATGTGCCAGGACAAGTACAGGCACCTGGAATAATAGACAAGGCCTCCTGCTGGCCAGTGAGTCAAGAAACTAGTTTTTGCCTACACTAAAAGAAAAAGAAAGGTGAGAAGAGTCTGGCTCTGTTTGTGTGTGTGTGTGAAGAGTATTTGGTGAGGCAGGAGCAAGATATATAAGGTTGCTTTTGCCCTTGTCCAGGGACAAGGACTGTTAATTGCATTGCTTTGGACCCTGTAACCACCCCAGGGATAAGTGAGAAGAAACATCATCCTCCAGTATTGTCACCATGTGTTTCTGCACCAGCTGAGCAAAAGCAAAGCTCTGTCGCAGACCAAGCACCTGGAATAGGGACAATGATGTCACCAAACATTTGGCTCATCTTCTGTGGCAGCTGAAGTGGTAAGTGGCACCATGGTGGTCTCCTCGTGGCAGGGGAAGCATGAAGTCCTGTGGCTCTAGGAATGCACCATTCACCAGGGTGGGCAGGTCTGGAGATGCTAATTCTCAAACTTTGCGTAAGGGTTCTCTTCCTTGAACAGGCCTAAAAGAGAAGAGAGATTCATTCAGGCAGCAGCTGCCATGCCAGCCACAGCCATCAAGAAACCAGCTCTTCTTCACTGCCATTCATGTTTCATCCAGCCTCCTGTCCTGCTGCCCTTCTGAAAGACCTGCTCTTACTCAAGCCGCACATGCAGTTAGCATTACTTCACTCTCCTCCTCTGCGCAAGAGGAGATCCATTAAGAAGCTCTACCTGATGGCAAGCTCTTCTCCTGCAGGGTGTATGAAGTCCAGGCATGACTGATCTTCCAGAGCACCCCTTCTGCACACTCCTCCTGTTGGACGGGACTTGGGAGCAGAGAGCTCAGACCCAAGTTAAATAACTGATCTCAGACCGGCCCCTCTGCTCCTATATCCACAGACTGGCAGACAGCAGGGCAGGGTATGGGGCTGACTTCCAAGCCAGTGAGAAGCCCCCATGCCACTCTGATGGCTGCTTTCCCAGCCCCATCCCAACACTTGAAGAAGAAAGCCACAAAGGACAGGACTGCAACTCTGCAGTCAGGCTGCTGCAAGACAGCCCTGGAGCACCCTCCTCCATTTCCACCCTCCTCCCAGCCCAAACCCAAAAAGACCACCACACTCAGTGTGCATAAACCCAACTGCTCCCTACTCCACAGCCACCCTGGCAATACCCTCAACAGGCAGGCAGGAGAGACCCTCCACCACCTCCAGGCAACAGGCCACTCTCCACTTCCTCCCAGCCTGCTGTCCCCCTCAGGCAGGTCCTCACCTGCCCCAGGGCCACAGGATTCACCCGAAGAACTATCCAGCCCCAGGAGGGAGGCTGTGCCCTCCCAGCACTCAGGGACTGAGCCAACACCTCCCATGGACCTGCTGCCAGCACAGAGGACTGGCTCTGCGGTCAGGCTGGTGCCTACTCTGTGCTCATCCAGGCTCCTGCTTGGGCCCCAGGCTGCTGGCTCCCCAACACCACTGACCACAGGGCTGCCACAGGGCCATGCCTGAAGAGCAGCAGCATGCAACTGGAGCTGCGTCTACCAGCTTCTGCTTCTCCCCTCCAGCCAAGCCCCAGGAGCTTCCTGTATGTGGTGAGTTCAGAGGACACAAGCCCCTGGGAGTGTTAAATACTCTCTCTTTCCTGCCTAAGAGGCACAGCGCTTGTGTGGGGTCACAAGCCGTGATCCAAGCATTTCTAACACTTGCTCACTGAGGGCAAGAGAGCAATTCACTGAAACAGGGGAAGCAGACACTGTTTTCATCGCTGGCAAGGTCTCTGCAGCTGTAACCATAGCAAGGAACATAGTTACTGAGGCTGCTCGATCTAAAGCTTGGCTTGAATCACATCAGCTGATGTGAGTGATTCAATACTGTACCGTATTTTCTTCGGATTTCATCATGTCGTGATTTCATCTCTGCTCTCCTGCAAGAAGCAAACAGAAACCCCATGAGTCAGTGACTGGCAGAACAAAACCAAGCAAGAGGAGCTACAGCCCCTTGCTTCTTCCCAACCTTGCAAGTTCCAGGCTACCAGGGTTGCTCAGCCTCCTCCCTACTCCCCCCACCTCCCAGAGACACTAGGGACCACCAGAGCCTATGCACATCGGCAGCCGTTAGGGAGTTAAATACACAAAGCTGTTGTGATGCTGCATCCACGAGTCACCCAGAATGACACTGCTCATGAGGTCTGCGCCTGAACTAGGGCTGAAGCAGCCACTGACTGCACATTGTTGAGCCCCACGTGCCTCCTGGCATCACGTTTGACAGTACAGGCAGGAGACTGTGGCTGCAGGGTAACCTCACCTCTCCTCCTGCCGCACCCGTCTCTTCTCCCGCTCCCTGGCCATCTTCTCATCTTCCTTGTCTGGCCTGATAAAAAAGCCTGTTAGCAGTGCTCAGCACTCAGTTCTGCAACAGCACATGGCTTCATTTGAGCTACTATGGGCAAAGAGGGGACCCTTCTGATACTTGCTTTTTGCTCTTTTTCTTACAACAGCAGCAGCAGCAGCAGACCCCCAGCATGATGAGGATTAGTCCTCCCACCACAGACATCGCAATGATCAGGGCTTCAAAGTTCACTAAAAGATTGACAAAACACATTCAGTACAAAAATACATGGGTGCCTGGAGATGTAATATTCACAAGCATACAGCTGCTCCATACAGTCACCAGCAGCTTCAGTCACTGGGATGGAGGCACATCTAGCAGCCCAGAAAAGCAAGATGGACATAGTTACCTACAGGTATACCAAGTGTTGGTACCAGCACACACACACCCCTACACCCCAATTGAGTATATGTAGCTGCAAACTACAGCACTCAGTTACTGGCTATGAAGGAATGAACAAATGCACTCAGGCCCATCTGCTCCAGCTGAAACAGGAGCAAAGGTGTCTTAATCACTAATCCAGGTGAACAGTAACCCATCAAGGGAAAAACAACCCAGCTTCCAGAGACCACAACTGGCACTGGAGATACTGCTCACAGGAGCCAGCCTCAGAAGTCATTTAAGAAGAGATGACAGTGGACTGGAAGCAATTAGAGTGTCTACAAGTCCTTGGGCATCAGGCAAAGCAAGACAAGATCCATTGGGATTCATCAGCTTGGGACCTGCAGAAGCAGCTGAAGGTAGAGCTGCCACATTCACCTCACCACCGCATCTCCCCACGGCTTCGGGGATCTGCTCACCCATGCACAGCACAAACTCCAGTGGAACATGGTGGTGGAGGAGCCTTGAGCCCTGGCCCCAGGGAGGCGGTTGTCCTACTCAACTCCTGCAATAGCTGTGGCGATAGCAGCCAAAACAGACACACCTAGACATCACCTGAAATCCTTTGCACAAAGAGGGGTTTCTTCCCAAGTATGATACAAACTGTTCAGAGACTTGGACCTGTAAAAATATTTGTTTAGGAGCCACCTGACATACAGCAGCCAAGTTACAGAAATCCTAGCGCACTTGAGCGTTCTCAGAGCACTTCTGAGCCCCTCTTCTCCATTCTGCTCAGACCTTGAACCCAGTTGAAAGCTTGAGCATTGTACATGGTATACTTCAGGGCATTTCAGAAAATGCCTGCCTGCTTCCTTGCTGCAAGGACTCAGCAGTAGCAGGCTTATTGGGATGCTGCAGGCTTATTGGGATGCTCCAGGCTGAGCTGACTGCACCACTGAACTTGCTTTCAAAGCCTCCGACTCCTGCTCCCAGTGGAGAGCTTCATCACTGCCAGCCACTGTGCCATCTGACTCTCAAAACATACTGCATCCCTACCCAAACTACCATGGCAAGCACCATGCAAGGAATATGGATCCAGATACCAACTGCAGACAGCTGCCATAGCCTAGCAGGTCACCAGAAGCCAGCAACCTACCTGCTTGCAGACACTTGTGTTTGTCCCCACAGGTGGGCTCCCACAGCCTCTCTATTGGTCACCCAACAGCAGGGAGGCCTGCAGGTCCATGCTCCCAGCAAGGCTTTGGGAAAGATGGTATTTGAGACCTGATTGTCCACAGCACTGCCTTGCCTTGGAGCATCATGAAGATTTTGCTTGCTGCACTGCAACATACCCACAGTCATGTGGGCAGCAGCCCGAAAGCCAAGGATCAGAACTCAGCCGAGGTGGGTGATACAAATCTAAACAGGCTCTTCAGCTCAAGAGGGAATTTCTCCACCAGCACATGTCTGTATTGGTGCTTCCAAAACCTCAGATTCTGGGACAAGCCCAGGGTTCTGATCACTCCTTTCCACAAAGAGGTCCATCCCAGAGCACAGGGCACTGATGATGAAGATGTGAATGTCACACACACCCAAAATGCAGACTTATTTAAGAGCTAATTTCTCACAGGATTCATCTCCTCTGAAGCGAGTTTTGCAAGTTCAGGAATGTGTTCTTTTGTAAGAAACCTTTTGTGAAGCTACTCCTGTAAAAACTAGTCTTACAGAAGCTCCAGAACAGCATGCTGTAGTGCTCGCAAAGAGGAAATTCTTCCTCCACAAGGTATGGGAGCAGTTAGTCCAGCCTCAAGCTGAAGAGATAATAGGTGACCACAATTCAATTCTAAGGTTCCCATCAAGGGGATAGGCAAGAGAAACCAAGCCCCAGCTTGCTTCCTACCTGCCTCAGCCCCTAAAAGCTGGGTCCTGTTTGAGCATGAGCATGCACCAAGCTTGGTCTAAAGACACTAATTTCTCCGGAAAGCCACAAGGAAACAGAGCACCAAGGAGGAAAGTCAGCCAACAGCCAGCTAGAGAAAGCACCAGGAAGTGACCCGGCTGCAGGCAGGCAGCTACAGCACAGCTTATGCAGGGCTGGTATTGGAAAAGGTTATTTTCTCAGTTGGGTGAAGAGCTGAGCAGGACCACTGAGCAGACATGCACAGCTCTAGAAGCCCACACAGGCCTGCAGAGAAGTCACCTTGCTTCTGGTTCCAAGAGACCCTGCAGATTTTAAGAGCCTGCCTGAGGCAGCAGCCACACTGCTAAACATGAAGGGCCAGAAGCAGCAAAAGGAACAGTTCATGAGGTGCAGAGGAGAAAGCTGAAGAGTCAGACCCTGGTGTGCACACTTTGACCTCCTGGAAGGATTGCACAGGCACCTAGCCACATTTGGAAGCCTCTATCACACCAAAGCATGAGGAATGTATTTAGAGGAGACAAAGCCCCACAGGTCCTTCTTCCCAGAAGGCAGGGAACTGCTCAAAGTCTGCTTTCTTGCTCATGCTTCAGGAAATTTGCAGAACCCTGATTGACTTCAGCCTGTCATTGCTACATCAGCAGTGACAAAGGGAGGCAAAGGAAATCTCCCATTCCTACTATCACAAGTGGCAATCAGTGCCATTTAGCAGCAAGCACTAAAGGCAGCTATAATTAAGCACAATCCACTTACCCCAGCAGACTCCCCATCGTGCAGAGCGGAGCTCACAGAGGTCGGCCGGGGGTAGGACTCTTCGGACAGGGTACTCCACACACCTCCTGCTGCTGGCACACCACAGGCACTGGGACACAGGCAGCACAGCATTACCAGTGTGCAGCAGTGATGCCAGTTAGCCATGCTCTGCTTTGTTAGCCGCAGCAACAGGACTTGCTGCCTGCTCCTGAGAGCCAGGTGCCACCCCACAGCAACAGCACACTCGTTGTGCTTGGTTAGCACAGGCAGCAGCAGGCTTGCCTGCATCAGTAGAGGCAGGCAAGGGGAGTGCAGATTTGTAGAGCAAGTAAAGATGCTGAAAACCCTCCTGCCTTGCATGATGGTGATAATAATCAAGTCCTTAATGCTTTATTCCACGCATTTTTGGGACAAGAAGGAAGCCTCTGGGACAAGGCGCTTAACAGAGCTAATGAGCAGGGTAGGTTTGTGCGTGCCATCCCTAGTCTTTCCCAGAAAGACTATCTGCAGCAGCCTTGCACTCTCCTCTCCTGGTGGCTCCAACCCCTAACACCAGTGCATGATTGAGTTTGGTCAAACTGGTTTTGGCTGCATCAGCTGCGAGATCTGACTCAAGTTCAAGTTTGCTGATATCAGAGGTAAGGTGGGACACAGGTATACATCCTGCATCCACCCAGTACCACGCACGTCACCCACAGGCTGGGGGAGGGTCAGCTTGACTAGCCAGTCCAGCCCACTCAGCTCCTTCATAGTGCACATCCCCCTGACAGCATCTCCCATCCATAAAGAGGAGCTCATTAATCAACTCCCAAACCATAGAGCAAGCCCCAGTTTCTAGCAACCTCTTCCTAGAGCACCAACGCAGGGTTTCCTCTTACCCTCATGGGTGGGGGGCATTTGCAGCATGTTCAGGACAAGGATAGGGGAGCAGCTCACCCTTCCAGGACAGAAACTGCTCCATAACAGCCCAGCAAAGCCCACGCTGTATCTTCAGGCATTGCAAGAGGTTGGGAGTTCTACTGCTGCTACTTACAGTGACATTTTTCAGACACTCCTCGCAGCTCCTGTTCGTATACTGGCTGCAATCTACAGGAAGGAAAAAAAGACACCTCATTACTTTAAAGAGCTTCTCAGTGCTTTAAAACTCTGGATCCTCAGAGCCTGCTCCCACTCACTCTGGAGGTGGTCACTTCATCAGAGCAGCAGCAATGCAGCACGCTAGTGCTGCAAGAGATGCCAACTTCAAAACACACAGTGTCATGGTGGTAATCCCAAAGGCCTCGGAACAGAAGTCCTCTGCCTTGACTACCACAGCCCAAAGGCCCAAGCTGCGAGTTCCTCTCCCTAAAAGCCTGAGCATCTGCTTTGGCCAGCAGGCAGTGGGGCAGCTCAGGGACACAGCTGGGGTCAGTCCAGAGGGACCCTGCAAGGATAAGGACAAGCGCAGGGCAGGCGGTGCAGTCCTGCATCACCAGATGACAGATCAGTTCAAGCAAACAAGTGCTAGACAAGGAAGTTACTACCAGGAAGAGAAGCAGAGGAGCACAAGGGGGACATGGAGCTATAGTCTCTGTGGGAGCCCATACCATCCCGCTGCACAAGAGGGGAAATTCCAGCCAATTCATCCAAACCCTGCTTCAGCAGGAACCACTCCAGGTGACAAGAGCCACAGCCAAAAATCTGTACCTGTGTTCAGAACCTGTTTGCACCACATTTGGCAGAGGAAGACCCCTGCTCTATAAACATAGGCAGCTCCTAGCATATGGATGATGACTCCCAGTGTGGCATCCCAGCACCATGGATGACAGCATTCCTAGGGAATTCATGTCAGCTGGGCGGGGAAATAGATCAGGTCTGAACACAAGACATCCCTGGTATCAGCTGCCTTCCTGGGCTTCCCTGCAGCTCCAGGACAGTGCTAGCTCTTCAGGAAAGCCTTCCTTAGGATACTCACCCACCATTTCACTGGTCTGCTCCTCCAGTTCCTCAGGAAGGGCGGTTTGCCAGCACTTGAGGATCAGCCATTTAAATCTCATCCCTTGCCTAAAGGGTGTAAGCAGCAGCCCATCTGACCAAAGGCCATGAACCAGTTTGCCTGACTACTCAGTAACTGGTAGAAGGATTGCTGCTTTGCAGCGCCTTAATCAGGAAAGCATATCAGCCTGAGGTGCTTGTTTTCCACGCTCACAAGCCACATTTTCTCTCTCCAGCTGGCAGGAGCCCTGAGCTGTGACCCACTGTCAGCAGTCACATGCTCTGCACAGCCCTCCAGACAGCTGGGCAGTTTATGAACGCAGCTCAGATAAGGGTGTTTACACACTGCCACCCTGGGAGGCCGAGATTGCAGATTTTAAACACCCTAAGGAAGCTGCGTCTTCCCTGTTCCTCCAACCAAGGCCAGGAAAGCATCACAGCAGCCATGCTGCCCTGAGACTGTTTGCTTATGAGGAGTCACAAAACAGCCCTCTTGCATCAGAGGAAATATTTTAATCTGGCTCCCTACATTTTTCCTTGGGGAAGGGAATCGGCCTTCTCACACAGGACAGCATGGGGAGCACTGCAGTCCTTGGGGACATAGGTGGGAGAGCAGCTCTTGCTGTGCTAGAAGTTTCCTTCTGCCACTTGGCTATGAGAGAAGTGAAGAAAGACAGCAAAGCACACGTTGGTCCTTACTCTCCTCCCAGCTGGAGCAGCCGCACAGCCACCAGAAGTCTGGGCAGCAGCTGGAGAACAGTTTCCCACTTGGTGAGCACACCTGAAGGGGGACTGTCCCTGCCCTTTGCTAGAGCTTCTCCTCTACCCGGAACAGCAGCCACAGGGCTATGCCACCTCCTCCACCCCCCGAGGAGCAGTTAGCACCCACTGCTCCTCACCTACACCCAGATCTGATAGCCCCCATCTTCTTCCTGGTCTGAAGCCCCTGAGGCTGTCACCCCCAGCCTGTTCTGAAAGAGGACTTCCTCTAAAGGGGCATCACAGGGGGGGCTGGCTGCCAGGCTGTCAGCATCACTGAATGCACGGCTACATTGCAAGTGGCAGATGGGAAAGGAGAAAGTAAAGCTTCTTTTCCAGCACCCCTTCTTCCAGATCTCAGAGGAATGCACTGGTGCCCCACACTGCACAAGGCCACACTCTGCCCTGGAAAGGAGGGCTGTCTTTCAGGGATGCTTAGAGCAGTCCACGAAAGACAAAGGATAACCCAGGACAGCCACCGTAACACCAGCATCCCAGCCCTTCTACTGTCTTTGAAGCTTTGCCAGCAAGGATGGGACATGCCCTCCCGGCTCCCACTGCCCATCCCGGGGCAACAGCCTGCACCAGGCTGCTCCGTGCACTAAGCATCCCACAGGAGCAGGGTTCAAGAGCAACTGCCAAGACACGGCTTCGGGTGCCCCAGCCTCATCCCCTGCGGCACGGGGGGCAGCCCCCAGCGGGGCCGGGACCGCAGCCCATCACCGGGCTCACAAAGCCCGATTCCGGCCCGCGGCGCCCGAACCAGCACCCACCCCGCTGGGGCCGGGCCGGGGCCTCGCTTACCTCCCGCCACGTCCTGCGCGGCGGCGGCGGGGCGCAGCAGGAGGGTGGGGAAGTCCAAGAGGCGCAGCGTTACGGCCGGGCACACCGCGGGGCCCGGCGCCGCCACCCGCACCGCCTCCACCAGCACCTCCAGCTCGAACAGCCCCGCCATGCCGCCGCCCGCACGCCGCTCTCTCGAGGGAAGGGCTGGCGGCGGCCGCCCGTTCTCCCGCGAGAGCTGCACCGCCAGCGCCGCCGGGAGCCGTTCCTCCGGCAGCGCTCCTTCGCTAAGCACCCTGGGAGTTGTAGTCTGGGCAGGGCAGGGCTTGGTGGCCCAGGGCCGTGCTTTGCCTGCTGTGGATCACGGGGAACCGCCGCAGAGGCCGCCGTGCTCTGTCAGCCTGCGAGTGGTCGTGGAGGCTGCGGGGTGTTACACTGTGTCCTGCTGCTTTCCGGCCTGTGCCGTCCCCGAGAGAGCAGCGAAGTCTGTGCCGAGGGCTGTGTGCTGAAGAGTCTCTCCACAGTTGAGGGCCTGTACATATCTGAGATTTTAAAACCTGTGCAACTGCATTAATCAGGTTTTTCTAATCAGCTGTAAATGTTATCTCTTCATATTTAATGCCTCATTCTCTGCAATGCCTGAGAGCCCTGGGCACGCATTGGTAAAATTCCTATTTTTCTCTTCTACGTGCATGTAAAGTGAGAGTTGCAGTGGACACACTTGTGGGGAATTTCACTTCTTGCTTCGGGCCTGGTGAAGAGAGTGCCCTTCCCTCTCTGACTGCCCGTCCCTTACACCAGAGTTTCCTTGCCACAGGCACAGCAAATACGTGTTGAGCTGGGAAGAAAGATGTTTTGTTTAATTAGTAAGTTGACTCTAAACCTGTGTATCCTAAACTGATGGTGTGGGATACAGTTACAGTACATCCTCACTAATTACCACCAGGGAAGTAGCTAAAAGGCCAATCCCTTTCCCCTTTCTGTTGCCCTCTTTTTCCCCCTTTTCTTCCTCTGCCAAATTACAGTTAGTTTTTAGGAAAGCCAAAACCAGCAGGAAATGCTTACAGAATCCAGCCGTTCACTGTGGGTCTCACCCGTATCATTTTTATTTAAAGGACACCTTTCATTACCTGTTATGTCTGAGAGCACAGTTAAGGAATTTGACATCTGAATTGTGACCAGGGCTTAAGAAGTAAATAAATAAGTTCTTCTCAGTTCCTCCACTGTCTCTGTTCTAAGCACATGGATCTAAGAGCTACAAGTCCTTTCCAGTCAAGACTGCTTGTGTTCAGGTGTTGCCATTGTACTGACATCGTGGTAGATGACACTAATGGCCAGTCCATTTTGCTGCCACATCCATCTCCCACCATTGGTCGTCTGCTTTCTTTGTGTTTCCTTTTTCTCCACCACTGTGCCCATCCTAGGAAAGCCTGACAGTTGTCATTTTCCATAAAGGAACAATGGCAAAAGATTCCCTAGTACAATGAAAATGACAGGCGTATTTAACAGTGGTCAAACAGACACTTCTTGAGATCTCCCAGGAAGGCACTGGATAGGCATTTTGCCTGTTTTGCAGATGGGAATGCTATGACTATGGTGTTTAGTCCAGGATTTCTTACCTAATTTTGAAACTTCCAACTTGCGTAGGCAGGAGCTTCATATGTGGTAACCGTGACTGGAGTTAGGGGGTAAATTACGGAGGAACCAAAGCCCTTGTTTTAGGTTGCTGAGCCTCTGCACTCCCAGTAGTTTCATAAGAAACTGAGGTTTTCAGTTTCGTGTCACTGAAAATCAGCCCTGTTCCTGTATTTCATTTTGCACAGACAAGATAAATAAAAATTACTGAGTACTTGTGAAACTATAGATGTTAGTAAGCTGTGTAAGACTGGTCAGCAAGGTTGTGACAAAACAGCTATTTAAATAGAAAGGGACATTGACTTTTTTCTTGTTGGTGTGCTTTATTAAGTCAATCCTCTGGTCATGAGAGCATATTTCTCTTCAAAATAAGAAGACAACAATATTATATTAAATTGCAAATTAGAAAAAAAAAAAAAAAAAAGACCATTTTTTTTCCAGTAATAGTAGTTGCTACTAACCACTATTTTAAGGAGACTTGTGGTAGCAGTTAATGTTCGAATTCGAGATCCTCGGGATTGGTGTTGGGACCGGTCTTGTTCAACATCTTTGTTGATGACATGGACAGTGGGATTGAGTGTGCCCTCAGCAAGT
>JANRGW010014561.1:0-12341 GCA_024733675.1 Psilopsiagon aymara | reverse complement strand
CGCCGGTGCTGCTGCTGCTGCTGCTGCCGGTGCTGCTGCGCGGCGGGCCCGGAGCGGCGGCGGCGGCAGCAGCAGCGGCGTCGTCGTCGTCGTCGCGGGAGCCCCCCGGTCCCTGCCGTGTGAAGACGGTCACGGTGTCCACGCTGCCGGTGCTCCGTGAGAACGATATCAGCTGGAGCGGGGCCCCACCGCCCGCTGCCGCCGCCGCTGCTGCCGCCGCCGATTCCCGCCTGCTGCTCTTCGTACGCAGCGAGCTGCCCGGCCGCGTCGCCGTGCAGGATGACCTGGACAACACCGAGCTGCCCTTCTTCACCCTCGGTAGGCACCCAAGTCCCGCACCGTCCCGACAGTGTCCCCCTATCCCGATGGTCCGTCCCCGTCCTCCCCTCCCTCCATCCCGCACCGGTACCGGAGCATCCCGGGGCGGGCAGCCCGCTCCGACCTGTACAGCGGGGTTTTTTGTTCCCCATCGCCTCACCGCGGGCAGCCTGCTGGGGGTTTGGAGCTCTGTAGCCCTGGCCTTGCTGCACCCGGGTTGGTTTGGGGTTCATTTCCTGCTGGGGAGGGATTTTTTAGCAGGGCCTGAGGGCTGCTGCCTCCGGAGAGCCCTGGGAGTCGAGCATCTCGCTCAGGGTGTAAAGTGATAGGAGCTGCCTCTGAGGCTCCAACTTGGACTCGTAGCCCTGCGGGAGGTACCCCGAGCTTGGGAGGACGGGAGAGGCTGGTTTTTATCAACCAGAGCCTAATTTTATAAACGCTTTCGTCTCAGTTCTCGGGGCTGGCTCTTGCTTCACGCACAACTCCAGCGCCTGGGTCTGTAGCGAACGCCTGCAGACTTTCCTCCTATTTCAGCTTCTGTGGCGAGGGGGATGGGACTAAGGAATAATTCTGGTGTCGTACTTTCGTCTCGACGCCGGATCCTGGTGTCTCGACAGAGTGCCCGAGCTGCTGCTTGGCACTTTTAGCCTTTTCCAAACCTGAATCAAGCTGGGGACCCTCCAAGAGAACGGTGCTGAATGCTGTATGGACAGGCTGATGTTTACTCTGCCAGGTCACCAGAGGTTTTGTATTGATCTCTTGCTATCCACCAGCTTCCTTGCTTTGTGGTGTCTGAAGTGGGGATAACTGGAATACCTGCCTAAGTTTGGGTCTGAGATACTGCTGGACACCTCAGGGTTGTGCTTTCCAGGGCATCACCCTGCGTGTATCTGTGCGTTGAGATGTGCCCCAGCTCCCTACCCACACCTTGCAGAGGTAACAGCTTTTCACTGGGTGCAATGTGCCAGGGCAGGGAAATGACTTTTTGTGCCTCCTGGTCGTGTTATTTTACCTTCTGTGAAGCTTTCTTATATCAAGCACCCATAATACATAAGTTGACGGTGCTCCTTGGGTTCTGCCTTCGCAGCGTGGCTTCTTTAGGCACGGTTGGTCAACTGCAAAAATCCCATACAAACCAGAGAGTCAATTTCAAGGCATAGAAAGTGAAACATCAGAGGTTTGGTGCAGTAGGAATGACATTTACCTTGCAGTGATTAAAAGTAACAAGAAGTTTCATGGTTCACGGAGTTGAATTTTCAGATGAGGGTAGGGTTTCTTCAGGGACAGGGTGTGAATGGCACGCAGAAGGCAAAGAAACCCCTCTGCATGTAGCTTAGTTAACAGCTCAAGTTGGAGGAGAGAAATCAGTCTTGATAGATCTGAGACATGAGCTTCTACAGGAAATCCTACTTCAGTGAGTGACTGCCAGTAAAAGGGACACGTCTTTGTCTAAAATATTCCCTTTTGCTTGCTTGGCATAGTGGTTCTGTGCATACTCTTGAATATGTAGCATGTGCCAAACTATGGCTTTTTTGCTGTCCTTTCATGGATAAAAGCCCCCAGACATCCCCTCCTGTTTCCCTGAACCCACAGGCATCAGGCAGATTGGAAGATAAATGGAAGCTTTGCCCGTGGTGGGATGGCTTCATCACAGTCCTGAAATTAATCAGCACGTTGCCTCCAGAGAAGCTACAACGCTTGTCCTTCCCCAAGGTCTAGCTCATGAATTGCTGTGGATGCTCTGATATTTCAAATCTGTTGCATTTCTTCCCATTTCCTGGTGTGGCAACTGGGGCTGCCTCACAGTTAACTCTTTTCTGGGTGAGTGCTTTAGAGGATTGCTGCTTTCGAGGGCAGGAGGAAGGCTGGAATCTGCTGGAGTGGTTTCTAACCCCTGCATCCTTTCTAAGTTCAGCAGCAGTTGGGAGCCCGAGAGCTGCTGCCACCTTGTAATGGGCTCTGGGAGGTGAAAATCATTTTACACGTGGGAGTTGAACATCTTTGGAATGACTTTGGGGAGGGTTTGTTTTAAGCAGGGGTTTCTTTTTGTCAAAATCTTCCATAGCCTTCACTGTTAGCTGATTTCTGATGCTTGTATGTGTTTATGTGTGTCGCTGAACACGTTTAGTGTCTGTCAGGGCCTCAGTTTAGGAAGAGCTGATGTCCTGCTAATTGCAAGGTGTTGAGGGCTCCTAAATGTCTATGAGCGCTGGCTTCTGCTACTAGCACAGACACTGTTCTGGCCTCGGGGGGGGGGTGTGGTAAGGATGGGTAGGAGGAGCTTCTGAAGACACCCTGGATGGCATCCTGTAGGGACTTTAAAAAGAAGAACAGAAAGAAAAGCATAAAGGTTGCAGAGCTGATACTGGTGAAATAGACTGAAGTGAAATAAGTTGAGAATAAATTGAGGCCATCCCATTCTGCAGGGCTCAGAAGTCTTTCCAGGCCAGGAAGCACAAAATAAAGCCTTGCCTTGCTGGGTGGTGATGAGGTGGTTTAAGCAATGAGCTGTGTTTAAGCAGGCACTCTATAATTCTCGGCCTGCTCAGCAAGTCTTGGCTTAGTAAATCCCGTGATGCTGGGGTGGTTCTCATGCATCTCATCCCTCCATTAACACAAAGGATCTGTAGCTAAAGGCTGGCAGGTGCCAGAGCCGTGTCTGCAGCAGTGTGAAACTTGGAGTCATGAAATCGTGTAGGTAGGAAAAGATCATTGAATCCAACTGTAAAGCGAACACTGCCAAGTCCTTCACTGAACCATGTCCCTGTGCGCCACATCTGCTGCTGGTTCTTGTTAAGGACAGACCAGGTTAAAGCAGGCTGGGGAGGTGGATGCTGTGGGTCTGTTGGTGAAGTGCATGCCCTGTGTCCTTCTGAAAGGATTTCTCTAGGGAGGAAGGAACTTTCTCTGTTGCCTGGCAATATGAGTCCATTCACTTCAGTGTAAGCACACAGTAAGGGAGCTTCCAGGGTTGCATCCCTGTCTGGTCTGCAGAAGCCACTGAGTGAGTGGGGTGAAAGGAGAAGGCAACGTGAGGGCATCCTAAAGCAGCCAACCCCTGGCCCCACGGTGCACTTGGAGCAGCATCCTTTTGCTCATCCTTGCGAGCCGTGGGTCGCGGGAGGCTTGTGGGATGTGTGCGGGATGCATGTGGGAAGCGTGCAGGAGCCCACTAGGGGGTGGTGGGAGCCTGGAGATGCTCCACCAGCAGCATCTGCTCTGCCGGGAGCCCTCTCTGCCTGCACACCCCCTGCACACAGCCTCCTGCAAGCAGATGGGGAGCCCAGGAGGGAATGGCTTCATCTTCTCTCCGAACAGAGGTGGAAAACTTTGTTTCCTTGTTGCATCCTTCCCGGATGCAGGGAGCTGCTGCTTGCGCAGCTCTGGGCAGCGCGGGTTGGTCCCTGTGCCTTCTTCACTGGGGTGTTTCTCTATTTCCTACGCCTGGGCTTATTTTTTCTCCCTTGCGTTGGAGGCAAGAAGGAAGTTTCTCCCTCTACCCCCAGTTCTCTTGCTATAAAATTATCCAGCACAACGCAGTGGTGGCAGGAAATGACAAATGTAACTTTGCCACTGGTGTGTTATGAATCGCTGTGCATCCCCTTTCCTGAAAAAGCATCCTGCCCTTTCCTTAACCTTGGATACAACTGATGCGTTGTGGGCTTTTTTTTTTTTCCCCTCCTCTAATTCTTCTAGTGTTACGCTGGCAAATGGTGCAGCCTATCATTGACTTTATTCTTGTACAATGAGGTCTCTCTAAGGTATGTATCTTGATTTAGTCAGCAGCCATGTGTTCTGTACAATAGCTGCTCCACCAGCAGCGTCGCCTGCCTTAAGTGCAATTCAGGGAATGAAGCAGTTAGCTTCCGAGCTAATTTAGATGAGCTCTGTCTATGTGTGAGCGGATATATATAGAGGAGAGAGAGGGAAAGAGGCAGACAAATTTTCACCACCGCTCTTACCCGGTAGTAGCTTGCATAAGAACAGTTTACTACACACTTCTCATAAATGGCTTTAATGGGTGCTGTGTGACAGGCAGCTGCAGTGCTACCAGGTGCTTAGTTTCAGTGGTTGTCGGAAAAGGGGCTTCTGCATCTTCATTACCCGTGTCCCAGAGTGGCCCCTGGTGATGGTTCACCCCCACTTCTCGAAGCCACACAGCTCCTCTGCAGTTCGCTGCCACTTCTTCTATCTTCCTTCTTAACTTTTCCCAAAGCCATCCTGTTACTTCTCCCTCTCTTTAGGGTGTTGAAATAAGGGAAAGCCCTTAGTTCCTTGTGGATTGAGTTTACTGCATTGTCTGAAAGCACTCGAGCAGGGTGCCACGCTGTGGGGTGGAGAGGCTGAAGGGTCACCTGGGTGCAAGTGATGCTTTTAATGCCGCTATTCAGAAGCATCATTCTCTGGTTGGAGGTGGTCCATGAGGTGTGCAGCAGCATCATGCGGGTAGTGGAGAGGGAGCGTGGCTGGTTTGAGCCTCCCCTCATCAGGGCATGACATCTGAAAACTGGGTTGTTTCTGCAGAGAGAAGCCAATGAGCAGAGTTTGGTTTCAACATCTTCCTTTTCTGTTAACTGCCTCCTGTTAGACTTGAAGGGCTGATCCTGCCAGAGGTTTGGTCAATCAGGTGTTGGGTTATTATTAGTTTATTGTTATTACTATTATTTATTTTTCTTTTTCTGGTTGTTTCCAAGGTATTCCAAGGGGTAAAGAGTCACATCACCCACCAGGCAAGCAGAGAGAGACCAAAAACCTCAGCAAGGCGGTACAGTGAAGTTGAGATGCTCCTTGGGATAGGGACTGGGGGGGATATACCCGTGAGAACAGGGGGTTCTTCCCTTCCCCCTCATGCCCGTCCACATCTGCTCATGGCCATGGGGTCTGGGCCAGGTCCTCCATGGTCAGAGCTGCCTGAGGAAGGTGTAGAAGGAGGGGAAGACCTTCTGGTAACAGTTTCCTCTCCTCCTTCTATGAAGCTATTTGGTGGCTTATGTATTCCAGGCTGTTGGGTTCTTGTAGTTAGGAAGGGAAGGAAGGAGAGCCCAGCTTGGGGTGGGGATGTGCTGGTGATGTGGGTCCTGAGGCTGAGATCTTCCTGCTGTTGTTGCAGGAGAGGTGAGCTCTGTAGGAGAGAGCTGCAGGCACAAAATGCCCATGAAAATGGGTCAGTCCTCAGGTGACCATTTCCCTCTTCAAACACAAGGTTGAACGTAGCTTGTCCAGCGCAGTGGGGTGTGGATTTGCAGGGATTTTGCTTTGTCTTTGGTATTTCCTGGGGTGAAAATCCCAGTTAAAGCTGTGAGTCTAAGTGAGAGGCAGACTGCACGCGGGGAGCTGCTGCTTTCCATGAGTACCTGTGTTGACCAGCTAGTGGCAACAGAAGATTAACTATAGAGAGAGGAGCCCGTTACTGCAGCTGAGCTGTCAGGCTGGAGTAGTGGGAGGAGGCTGCAGCTGGGGATCCCTCTGCTCCCCCCTTCCTCCTGTGTGATGGCATGGGCACCTCCATGGTGCTGCTGTGCCAGAGAGTCCCACTGCACTTCTGCTGAGACAAAAAATGTGCTTTTCTCCATGATGAAGTGGGGAGCTTGCATTTGCACAGGGAGGTGAGTGACAGAGTGCCACCGTGCACATGGACATCACCTCCAAAGCATGCTGCCTTTTCCTTCTTAAGTCCTTAAAGCATGAATCCAGCAGTGTGATGGACAAGCCTTCGTGTTGCCCTGCTGATGTGTGGGGTTGGCTGGCTGTGAAATGGGGCTGAACCCTTTGGCTTTCCTGGTGTAACAAGAGTTCAGGTGTGGGACAGGAAGTGAATGGATTGATGCCACTTGTATACAACAACGAGGTATTGATCTTACACTACCTTGACACATATGTTAGCAGTTGCAGGTGGCTTGAGAAACACCTACCTTCACACCAAAATGCATTATAGAGCATGGAAGGAGAAGAGAAGAAAATAGAAGTGACTTGATTGAAGCCTTTTGTCGTCTGTGTGTCAGCAGTGTCCTCCTCCAGTTGTAACCGTCTGGAATAAGGAATGATGAGCCTCAGCCAGTCATTCCAAGCTTCTCCACAGTCTTGCCCTGTCACTGTGTGTGGGGTGGGTGACAGCATTGAGCAGGAATGATTCTTGTGCATAACCAGCTTAAGAAATGGTGCCACTTTAAAGAATTGAATGCTTGTGCTGCTGCTCGGGTCTCAGCTAATGCAGTTAAGGTTTCTAGTGTCCAGACAGCATGGAGACACTTAATGGTATTGAAGATGCAGAATGACATGTGGAGGGGATGAGCAGTGATCTTTGCTGCCGCATTGCACTGACTGGGTGAGGCTTTCTGGTTGTCTCCTGGGGAGAAATAATCACAGAGTAAATGATTTTGGCCCATTGATCCCTTTGGGCATCTTCCCTGTGTGCCAAGCAAGAAGCGCTGCTTTTGAATGCATCCAGCCTGCTTATCCCACTGTGGTCCATGGAGGAAGGAGGGATTCCTTGCAGGAGGTTGGGTTGTGACTGCCTAAGAGAAGATGGGGCAGATAAGATTTGGAGCCACTGTGGGCAAAGAGGAAGACAGAAGTACCAGAGTTCCCCTCTGTGTCTCATTATCTGTTCCCCACCAGTCTTACACCTTCCCTTTGTGCTTTCACCTCTGCTGGCTCTGAGCAAGACAAGGTCTCTACAAAACCACAACTGGCTTTGAGAGCAGCAGCAAAAGGGGAGAAATTTTCCATTAGCAGCATCAGCAGTAAAAGAGATTTTTTCCGAGTCACCTGGTAACTGCTGTATTTAGGAAGATTACTGAGCTGATGGTGTTGCTCCCAGGCATATGCATGGGGGTGATCCTGTGAAGAGGGGAAGTGAGGGTCAGCGTGCAGGCAGGGAGGTGAGCTAGTGAAGGTTAGTGGTGCATCTCTCTGCAGGGAGAGGAGAGCTGCTGTGCTGGAGAAGGGACCTGCTGGGCCTGGCACCTCACACACGGCATCGTCTTCTCTTCCAGGGTATGGGAGTGAGACAGCAATTGCAAGGCAGAAATTTGCATGGCTGCAGTTGCCCATCCTCGAGTGGCAGAAGGAATGCCAGGCTCCGGCTGTCTTTGGGGATGGGCTGCTTCTTTGGTAGCTTTCATTCTCCAGGTCTGATGGGGTACACTGATGCGGAGGCACTGGCTGCAAAGACCCTATGGATTAACTGCGGGTGTGAAGCCCACAGCCCTGTGACTGCATAACTGGGTGCAGGAGCCCTGGTTTGCCCCCAGCCCTGCTGCTGGCCGTGAGCATGCTCACCATATCTCAGCTTTGCCCATGCCTTTGGGGCTTTGGTTCTTTTTCCTTCTCCCCTCCCTTCCATCTCTCCATAGGGCAGTGGGGTGGCCTTTCCTGTGCTGGAGCCCTGCATGCCCTATGCTCCCCAGCCGCCCCAAGCAGTCACCTAACGGAGCTGGCATCGCAGTGTGCCTGTGGCTGCTGCAGTCACGTCTGTGTCTGTCCCAAGGCTGTTCACAGCCCATAGCCTTCTCTTGCTGCTCTTTCTGGTTCTCCAGCAATTGGCGTTCCAGGGAGTTCAGCACATCCCTAAAATATGGGATCAAGTGACAGCAAATAGGAGCTGGCAACAGCATAGGAGATGATTTTCTTTTGCCTCCAGCCAACTGCTCGGTAGCATCAGCTTCTCGATGCTCTTGTGTCAGCAGGATGGCAAACACAGGAGGGCAATTTGTGTGCCGGAGCAGGGCTGGAGCAGAGCATGTTCTCTGATGCTGTTTCACCAGGGAGCACCAGGTCTGTATGTGAGCCTGAAAAGCCTCTACCTCTGCTCACATGTGCTGCGTTGCCATTGATTTTGCTGCTCTGGTGGGAGCTGGGGTAGAAGCTGATGGCGCTGACCTAACCAACTGCTTGTGCACTGAGTGAGATCTGCTTTCTGGGGCAGTTTCCCACTCAGATGGGCTTCACAAGGTGAAGGGGATCCAGGTGCTGCCAGTTGTTCTCACCTTGGTCTCAGTTACTCAGCACTGCCTTGCACAGGCTGCCCTGTGTGGTTGGAGGGAGGTGGAAAACCCTTCACCTTGGCTTGCTGCATCTGAGCAGTCACCTCTGTGGTGATTTCAGCATTGGTGGTGGCCCTGGAGAGCTTTGGGGCTTCTTGGGACATCCTGAGAAGTCCCTTTTCCTTCTATCCCCATCACACTTCTTTCTTGTCCTTTGCATCTCTCATCTGTTTAAATTAGGTTTAAACTCTTTTTCCTGACCTGTGATGTGCCCAGGGGATTCTTTTCAGGCTTCTCTGAAAGTCTTGTGTGCATCCTTGCTCCTCTGTCTCTAATGTCTTGAGGAAATCTGGACAGAGAGAGGTGCCCAGGAGGAGCAAGCTGTACGGAAGGTGATCCAAAAGGTGGATGCACCTTACTCTCTTCTGTGCCATCCACACCAGGCTGGGACTGTTGCTGGTGTGATCTGGGCTCCTCCAGCCCCAAGGCCACCTGCAGAATGTGGCAAACACCTCCCATTATCTTCTGTCTGGAGGAGGTGCTCGGGGTGGACAGCTCAGGGTCTCGCAGCGGATGCTGGCACTGGGTACCACTTCAGGTAGGCTTAACACAGGGACCTTATGGGGATGGATGGCCTTTGGGACTGGAGGCTGTGCTATAGGTCTGGCTTGAGAGGAGGGATGCTACAGAGGAGCTGATCACAGCAGTGGCATTTTGAGGACCCAGTGTGTGTCTTTGGGAGTGAGATACGGTGAAAGCACGTCGAGCAGCAATGACGTTAGCCTTATCTTTACAGGCAGGTCCCCTCCTGCTGTTGCTGGAAGGGTGTTGCCTGCTCCATCTACTACATTCATGTTGGGGCATCAGCATTTTTCATCCCTTGCAGAGCAGAGGGGAGGGCTGCAGGGCTGCATTCGTCACCTGAAGAGCCCCTGGGCTCCGGCTGAACTTTGTGTTCTAGCAATAAAACCGTGAGAGGAAATGTGTGCTGTAACAAAGCCCATGGATATAATACATCCGTATCATACTGTACCTTTCATCTTGAAGGATTCCCAAGGAGCTTTACAAACTCGGTGTGCTGCAGCCTGACAGGGTGACTGAATGTTATCAGGAAAGGCTGCAGACTAATCTCTGCGGTAGCATATGTGTCTCCCCCCTGCTTCCCCTTGCAGGGGGACTTTATGAAGCCTGATCCTGGAGGGCTGTGCTAGGTGTTTTCTTCTAAGCCGGTGTTTCTCAGGAGGAAAAGGAAAACCATGTAGCTGTTATGCAAAACCAGCAAAGAAATATTCTTCCTGGGGCATTCAGAGGGAATTACTTTCACGCAGCTTCAACAGCTTTGGGTCTTTGTCAGAAGAAGCAATTGCAGGGGAATGTGCCCCCTGTGCAGCCCCAGGAAAGGGGATGATAAAGTTGGAGAGCTTGGGAAATGGCTTCTGGGCATCAGCAGGGTGGCAGAGTTCAGGTGATGGGCATGGGGGCAAATCTGTTGTCACCCCGTGTCCCCTTCCATCCTCCTTGTGTCCATGTCCTACAGCCCTTGGCATCATCTGGGCTGGTGCTGGGAGCTCAGCAGGGCGATGCAGCACTTTTCCTCGGTCGCTCTTGGTGGTCTCCAGCTTCAGCTGGGTTTATTTTCATCTGCTCTTGGCTTACCTGGAGCTGTGGGAGTGGTGGGAGGTGTTGGAAGCTGCCATCGATGCTGGCAGAGCCTTAAAATCAAGACTGGAAGTGGGATAAGGGGCACTAAATGAAGCTGTCATCGGAGGCATATGCTTGAAAAGCGGAGGTTAACTCGAGTCTATTTTTGTTTGGAGTGGTACACACTTAGCCTGTTTTGTTTAGCAGTTTGTTTATGGGATGTATTTTCCCACCCTGTGTAGCTCCTCAAATGTATGCTATAAACAAACTGTAAAATCAGAAGCAGTCGTTATGCGTTCCTATTAAGAGCATCCTGGTGCACAGGGGATGCAGGATGCCCACAGGGCTGAGATGCCTGCCAGGCTGAGGTCCTTGGGTATGGAGGGGACAACATGTATGTGAGGGAGGTTATTTTGTCATGTTTGTATGTGGGAATTGCTGTGGGCATCCTGGGATGGAGCAGGGGCACCTTGAAAGCACACCAGTCTTTGCATCCATTTGCTCTGGCATTGGAGGCTCCAAGCCTTCTCATGCTCGGCCCTGAGCTTCCTTCCCTTGATGCCATTGAAATGGTTTCTAAGGCCACTAGGAATGGAATGTAGTGTTGCCAGCCTATTTCATGAATCCTGGATAATAGTGCCTTCATTATTGAATGAATATCAGAATGGTAATGGAGTTTTATGGTTGTTCTTACTGTTGCTGCAGTTTTGTGCCTTGTCCTTGGATCAGCAGCCATGTCTGGCTTTATTTTGTCTGAACATGGTCAGAGGGTCTAGAGGTATATTTAATGACATAGCACCAGCCTTGCCTCGCAACACAGCTCCAGAAACCAGAGCTGCTGGAAGACACAAACTCCGTTACATTGCTTCGCATCTTATCCCATCCAGTGCTGGTTTCCTCCTCATCTGTTCCTCTCTCTCCCAGACCAGCAGCACAGTTGTCTTCACCATGGTCCTTGCCTCCTGCTGCCTCGGAGGAGGAAACCCATTCTCCAGTGGTACTGGAGGGAGGTTGGGGATGCTGCCTGTAGGGGCTGCTCGTAGCCAGCGCGGGGTCTTGATGGAGCAGTGATTTGCAAGAGATGCTGCTCCTCCTTGTACCCGATGTGATGCTGCTTCTGTCGCAGCCGCCTTTGCTGCTAGGCTGACAAGCTGTTCCTTACCACGCCATGGCCCAGTGTGTGCGAGAGCAGGGACCAGAGCTGGGATGCAGGCAAAATGCTGCTTGGGCTGGAGGTGTGGGAATGCTTTCTTCCTGTCCCTTGGAGTGTGTTCAGTGCCCAAAGCTCTCCATGCAGGGGGAGGTTTTCTCCGCTGCCTGGGCTTGCTTTAAAGACTGTTGTAAAACCTTTTCCTTCCTTGCTGATGAAGGGTTTTACAGCGTGTTGCAATGAGCCTCTTAAAGGCAAAACAGGAGGAGAAAATCCTGTTTGCAGCACTCCTCCCGACTGGGCTGTGCTGGAGTGAGATACAGGGGGGTTGTAGCGGATGCTGAGCCTCGTGAGAGCCTTCCCTTTCATAGAATCAACTAGGTTGGAAAAGTCCTTTAAGATCATCAAGTCCTCTGGCATCTTCTAGCTCTGTTTCCTCCCTAAAACCATACACCCTGCTGCTTTGCAGGCTTCTCAGCTGGTTTGGGATATGAAACTGGTATTTTAGTACACGTGGGGCTCCAAAGCCTCTCTCCAGCAGGAATGATGCAAGTTTTTCTGTGGATATTTGGTCCACAACTCTGTGGACGCTTCCTTGGGAATGGTGTCCCATACCTCCTTGTATTCTGCATGTTCTCCCTGCAGGGAACTGGTGTGGGCCAGCAGCTCCCCATCCCCACCAATGGAGTGTGTTAGGGAAGGAGGGGGTTGTTATTGCTGCTGGAGCTCAAAAGGCAAGGGTTTGCCGTGGATGTGGGGCTGTGGTTTTTAATCACTGCTTGTTCTGATCATCTCTCTACAAAACTGCTCTGAAGGCACCTCAGGGCAAACCAGCAGGAGTTAATATTCTCCTCCTTTTGCTGTTGCTGGGTGGAGGAAGAATTTAGATTCAAGGAAAGCTGTTATTTGTAGTGGTACTTCTCGCCTCGGCTCTGGCGCTGCAGGGCAGGTGAGACCTGGGCGAGAGCAGAGATGCTCTGGGCAAGGCTGGGGAGCACACTGCAGCTTTAATTTGGCTGGTAATGGCCATGCCGCGTTTCCACTGCCTGCTCCATGCTCCCGTTCTTCCAACTCTATGCAAATGTGTGCAGCAGTTAGGGAGCTGCCCAGGGAGATTCTTATTCTGGGCATGAACTAAGTTAGAGGGAAAGGTTGGGCGAGGAGAATCAGAGAATGGTTTGTGTTGGAAGGGACCTTAAAGCTCCTCCAGCTCCAACCCCTGCCACGGGCAGGGACACCTTCCATAG
>JANRGW010014560.1:0-10254 GCA_024733675.1 Psilopsiagon aymara | reverse complement strand
CAAGTGGATAAAGCTGCTAAAATTGAAGTGGCTCAGATGGACTTAGATTGGCAACATAAGGGTGAATTATTTTTGGCTCGGTGGGCCCATGACACTTCAGGCCATCAGGGCAGAGATGCAACACAGAGATGGGCTCATGATCGAGGGACGGACTTAACAGTGGACACTATTGCCCAGGTCATTCATGAGTGTGAAATGTACTGCAATTAAGCAAGCTAAACTGTTAAAGCCCTTTAGGGATGGAAGACAATGGCTAAAGTACAAATATGGGGAGGTCTGGCAGATTGATTATATCACACTTCCACCAACCCATCAAGGCAAGCACCGTGTGCTGACCATGGTGGAAGTTACCACTGGATGGATGGAAACATGCTCTGTGTCCCAAGCTACAGTCCAGAACACTATTCTGGGCCTTGAGAAACAGATTTTGTGGCAACACAGCACCCCAGAGAGAACTGAGTCAGACACTGGGACTCATTTCCAGAACAAACTTATAGACATTTGGGCCAAATACTGTAGAAGGGAAAAAAGTTCCTGTGGTGCACATAAAGAATTTACTGGGGGAGGCAGTCTGGGTTATTCCTGCTTCAGGTAAGTGCAAAACCACTCAATGGATCGCATTTGCTCAGGGACCCAGATATACCTGGCGGGTAATGCGGGAAGATGGGTTATTCCGATGTGTACTTCAAGGGGATTTGATTTTAGGATCAAACAGCTAATGAACTCAATTGTATGCTGTTTCCTGCTATGCAGCACTTTATAGCCCACCAACTAGATGTATTCAGGTCACCAGTGACTGGCCCTGACTTCCCTCCACCCATGAACTTGGATGAAACCAGATGAGTTTGGTGGTAAAGGAAAGATCAGCATCAACAGGCGATGATTCAACACTGCACAGAGCCTTTCCTGCTCTGAAAGACTTACAAAAGATGGAGCCCTTCATCATGGACTGGATGGACTTGGCAGCTTTATGGGGATTGGTCCATGCCCTAAGGAATGATCTCTCTCTCTCTCTCTCTCTGTATATATATATGTATATATATATGTAATAAAAGTGATGGTATATTAAAAATGTGGGATCTGAGCATGACATGAATGGTATGGAATAAGGGGTGGATACTGTCCTGTGTTCAGAAGTAGCAGCCATTTTTCTCCTTCTTAGTAGCTGGTGAAGTGCTGTGGTTTTGACTTTTGGCCTGGGAACAGCGCTGATAACACAGATGTTTTTAGGTGCTGCTTAGTAATGTTTAGTCTGACCAAGGACTTTCTGAGCCTCATGCTCTGCCAGGGAGGAGGGGAAGCCGGGAAGAAGCAGACACAGGACACCTGACCCAAACTAACCAAAGTGGTATTCCATATCACAGCACACTATATGCACTGAGGGTGGTCACCCGGAAGGGGGAAATCACTGCTTGGTTGGGCTGGGTATCAGCCAGCTAGTGGTGAGCGGTTGTATTTTCTTCTGTCATTACTTCCCTTATCATCGTTATTATTGGTGGTAGCAGTAATAGTTTGTGTTATACCTTAGTTACTGGACTGCTCTTATCTCAGCCTGTGGGAGTTACATTCTTTCAGTTCTCCTCCCTGTCACTCTGGGAGCTGGGGGAGAAGGACAGTGAGAGTGATAGACTGCTTGACTGACTAGGCTTAAACCACGACAGTAGCTTATAAGGCTTGTTATCTGAAGGTGATCTCAGAATGAAACTTAATTTTCTATGTATGAAAATAGTTGGAAGGAATTGGATTACTCTATGTTGCAAAGCTAATAGTCTTTTTTTGAGGTGTGATGATCACTTTAGCCACACTCTCTCAGAGCTGGAAAGTAAGAAAAGATCTCTATGAATAAAAATGTCAAGCATTGCCTATTTCATTTATGAATTTATGCATCACAATATTTGCATCAAAAACTGTATCCTTTTCTTCTGAGAGTATTCTTTTTGCCTGATTCTGTCACTACTTGCCCTTGGTGTGTTTTGTCTTTTGTCAAGGTAGGAAGGTGCGTATACTAGAGACAACATTGATTCTTTTTCCTTTGCCCTGACTATAAACATATATTCAAATTATCATGCTGTAAAATTTTTTTTGTTGTTGAAATTGAAATAACAGCATGAGAACTGTAATTACATAATTTTGTATTAGAAAATAAACAGTCTTTTTCTGGCAGAAGGGAATCCAGATTCTGAATGTTGGCTTAGGGTTTTTTTTTGTTGCTGTTTGTTTTTTGGGAAATATGATTTTTTTCCTTTCAAAATTACATGAACACCATTTGAAAATCTGTCACTCCCCAGGACAAAAGGTGAGGTTTTTTTGTTTGCATTTTTTGTTTTGTTTTGGGGTTTTTTTGTTGGTTTTTTTTTTTTTTTTTTGCTTTATTTGTTTGTTTCAAAAGAAATCTCCACTTGTTTTGCTACCTTCCTAAGCAAATTAACTGATGATTCCATTTATTTTGAAACTTTAACTCCTGGAGTCAAAGTTTGATTTTGCTTGTTATTTGCCTGCTATGATCACTAGCCCATATAAAGAAAAACTGTAATGAATACAAATAGTTGGCTACACTGAGATGTGCTTAAAGAGGTATCTGTTGGAATAAGTCCAGTAAAATCCTCTGCAGTATTTACTAGTATATTGGTATGATTTCACAGTAGCACGTGGGAGCTGAAGACTTCATTTTCCTGGGGTTCTGTAAAACCTCCTAAAGGAAAAAAAACCAGCACATTCTAACACACTCTTTTACATAGTCCAGTTTTAGAAACCAAGTTATTTTTCCCTTACCTTGAATGATGTCTTTGGGAAGATAAACACCTCATCCACCTTTTCTTCAGTGTGTGTATTTATCTGTGTCCGTATTCAATAATCCTCTCTTTTATTTTATATCTTGATAGCTTGATCTTGACACTCAGAGATATTTAGTGCTACAGGAGCAGTTTAGAAAGAAATCAAGACCCTCTTCTACGTGATTTTTTTAATGCAAGCATTTATTTTGAATGTAGAGACACTGACTTTCCTTTGAATATACGTCACCTCAAGATTACCAAGCCTACCATCTCCGATGAAAAGATTTACTTTGAACCCAGAAAGCTTCTATGCAAAAGAGTTGCACTAAAGAAGTTCTGCTGAAGATTAAATAAACCGTTAAACTTTTAGGTAAAACAGTTCTGTGTCAGAAACAGTCTCCTTCATAGGTACATGCAAATATATTTATCAGTTTACGTTTTTCTTCTTGATCCTTAAGAGTTGCAATACAAAAGACGTTTCTAAGGCTTTTAACATCTAGGATTGAAAACGTTTCATAGCAGTAGCACACACTAATCACCATCATCATCATCATCATCGCTGGTTATCTTTCATGCACCAAAAGATTATTTAGATATTTTCAAAGGTAGTCAACCATACAGGCAAATAAACCTTCATAAATATTACTGCAATAAATCATATACCCCAATCCCATTGCATGCAAATGTAATACAGAAGTTTGCCTTATCAACATTCCTGAACAACCTTTAAAATCAAAGATTTTTGCATGTCAGATTAGCACAAGACTAATGAGAAAATTAAATTTGTGTTCACAAATGCTTTTGTCTACATAACTTCTTTATGAAGAATTGTACCTGCAACTTGAAAGGGTGTACTGAAATAATTCAGAAAAGAATAACATTGGTCTTCATACCAATGTCTGCTGTTTTGATTATTTTTTTTTTGTTTATCATCAATTACAAGTGAAATATCACATCCATAAGCATGTTTCCATAGGTATCCTTAGTCTAGTCAAGTAAGTCAGTAGTATATAAATAAAATTGAAGGTACAAATGTCAAGATTATATTTTTTACTATGATGACTTGGAAAATCATATACTGTAGAAGGTACAATGAAGGTAGTGTGCATCCCCATATGTTTTCTGAAACTTTATGTAAACTCCAGATTAGGGCCAGTGAAATCCTGGGATGTTGAGAAATTATTCTGTTGCTTAAGCATTTGCATGTATGTCTGTTTTATTTGTCATGGCATGCCCAAGATTTAGCTTTAGAAGTGGTAGCTATGCCTCTGGAATCCTGCACATTCTGAAACGGCAGCCAGTAGTCCATTGGACCTAGAGGCATCTGGAAAAATCCCCTTTGATTACCTCAGTAATAGGTATGTTAACTCATTCAAAAGTGTCCGTAAATAATAGATTAGTCTATTAGCTGTTGTTAGCTACAATAGTGCACTTATTCTTGCTACCACAATCATACATCATCATTTCTGTTTCACAGAAATAGGACTGTATTTACAGTTTCCAAATCAATTTTCATTTTCAGAAGCCTGTCTGGAAGTCATCAACCATCTGGAGACCTCAGAAGCTTAAAATAGGATTCTTTTACTATGTGTTGTAGAGCACGGTTATGTATTCATTCTTCTGCATAACAAAATCTTTTAGTACATGAAATTCAACATAAGCAATACCAGTTTCTCTGAGAGCTTATAAACCCTGCACTTTAGATGAAGTCTTTCACCTCTTCATTACTATTGGAAGTGTCTTCAAAACAAGGCACATATTTCATCCAGTGCATGACATAAACCAGAATTATATTACTGCTATTGAGTTATTTCATTCTCTCAGTATTCGGAAATAATGTGCCAGATAACTGGCACCTAAAGCTACCTTAGCTACAGATATACCCAACAGAAAGAAAGCTATTACATTTCAGAGAATCTTCAATTAAGAGTATTTGTGATAGCACTTTCCCTGAGCAATTTCCCCCTCTGGAGAAGACTTCTAGAGGCTTTTCTGTGCCTGGAAGTATTTGGAGTAATTAACCATTTTCCATACCCAGTTGAGTTCTTTTCATTTACAAAGTCTAAGTAGTGAATGCCATTTCTTTGGTAATGTCTGATTAATGTGGAGCTCAGCTGGCTGATAGCAGATGATTAATAAGAATGTACTGGAAAACATTTGAATGTGAAACTTTTTTTGAGGGGGAGGGGAATCTTGGAAAGATTGCATGCGCATTAGAATGTAAGATTTTAGCTTCACTTTGAAGACAAACTCCTAAATTCACAGCCCCTGTGAAGTGAGATGGCAGCACTCAATCTAAGCAGAATTCCTTTCGTCCCTTTTGTTTGATATCTCAGTGTCACACTAGTGAAGAGTGAGACAAACACATCCTCTTACAAAAGCTGGGAAGGACAAAACCAGGATACAATACCTCCTGGTTACTTATAATTTTTGGTTGATGTATATGAAGAAAAGAAGGAAAATGGAGCTTCTAATTGTAAAATGAAATTACCTCAACATGCATGACCTATCCTTGTCATTAACTTCATGAGTTCCTAGCAAGTTGATTGTCAAAGATTTCTGTAGTTGTTTACAGACTTTTTTTGAAGAATATTTCCAATTCAAGGTAAACCAGTGTATTCATTCCATTGTGCTAATCATAACAGTCAATTTTTTTTGTGAGAAAAAGTGCCAGTCACAGGGATCCTGCTAAAATTCCAGTGTTACTAATTATATCATAATTAACATGATTCTTTTATGAGCAACTGAAATTATGTTCTCTGTTTCTAATTTGAAACGTGAGTTATAACTTATCCCACAAGTGGCAGCTGTAGAAAGGCTAGGTCCAGTGATTCCTTTCTATTGCTTAATCAGTAACAGTGGGATTGATAATCTGTATTGGTAAAGGTATTATTTATATTGACTTGCTACTAACCATTTTCATTTGTTTAGGTTTTATTCAAAAGTATGCTTGTGGTTGAAGATTGCATTAAATGGAGTTTCACCTTGCCATGCTGGGTAAATTCAAACCCTGTAGACGAAGTAAGGAAATTGAGCAAAAGTAAAGACATGATACTCTAATAAAACATGCCTTTAATGCATGGTGGTAGGATTTGTTTTATTAATCCTACCCTCCATATTTTTAATATGTAAGAAATACAAATAAAACTCTCAGAGACTTCTAAGAGTGTAGATGAATGAACCAGGCTGCTAGCTAGATCCTGGTTTGAGGTTAAACATTCAGGATCAGGGCAATAAATCAAACCTTCTGTTCTGATCATCCAACACAAATCAAGCCTGCTTCCATGCTCTTGAGGATTGGGGTGCTTTTCTTGACTGCCAGGGTAACCCAGAGGGAAGGATCAAGTGTTACAGCTTCATCATATCAGTGCCTGTTGCAGGCTTGGTGGCACCAATAACTATCCTCCACCTCCTAGGGTGGTATTTGCAATTTCAGATAGCTACTGTTCACAACTATTACATGGATAAAGTGAACAAACAGGTCTTTGTATCTTCTTTTTTTTTTTTTGAAAAATGAGATTTACAGTACTATCTTGACTTTCATTCAAGAGCTGAAGAATGTTGATATGCTTACCTGATTCATCAACATCCAAAAACTGCACTCAGCACTGACTTCTCACAATTGAAAAATCTGTCCTAAAATTTAAATTCATTCCTGGAAATGATGACAGATATCTGAGGGGCTATCGTTATTCCTTTGTTAAGTTGCCTATGTTCTCTTATTTGAAGAATATTTCTGAAGTGAGTTGGAAGTAAGTGCAGAATAAAAGTTCAGATAGCACTGTGGGATTCCAGGGACCCAAAAGCAGAATGTCAGCCCTCCATTTATTAACATCTCAGATAATAATCTGAACAAGTGGAATCTTAGTCATCTCCATTTTTGTCTTTTCATTGTAGAATCCAGTAAAACACACATGAGATATTAAGAGAGCTGCTTAAATTTCCAACCTCATGATAGATTCTGTTAGCCATCTTTGATGTGGGACAGGGTGTCTAGCTGTCACTGTTAGGTAGCGTCAACTGGCAGGGTCCCACCTGTATTAAGGCATGCTGAAAGGTTCCCTAGGGAGAGCAAACCAACATTCAGAAGTGAGGAACCTGGAAATCTCAAACATATTTTGACCTCATAATGTGATTAAACAAAAAAAAAAAAAAAAAGTAAAAAAGGAGAATGAAAAAAAAAAGGTAAAGGAAAAAACCAGCAGCTGTTAACCATACTGATTCGCCTGGCAGAAACAGTTTTAACGCCCAGTGTGGGCCAGAAATCAAGCAGCAGAGCTCTGCAAGATCTGCAGGGAGGTTCAGTGAGATGAAGGCCTGTGGAAGGACATGCTTGAGTTAGGAAACAAACTGTCATCTGAGGTATCTGCTGTAAACACATAACTTACTTAAGTGTATCTGAGTCTTCAGCCCTGCGAAGGGCTACTGTAATAGTAATTCTGTCATATAGCTCAATGCCAGTGTTTAGAAGACAAGTATAAGGCAGTGCTTGGATCTTAATGTTTACCTGCAGAATGGGAATCATCAAACAATTTCCTAAGAGAGCCTCTGGACCATGAAAAACAAAATCCCTACTCATTGTTTTAGGGCTTCATTTCCTGTCAGGCTTAGTAAAAACTCACAGCAAAAGTCAGTGGACACCCATACTGTCTTCACCCACCCTTTCCTCAGAGTTTGAATAAAAGGTTTCAATATCTGAGACCATCAATTCCCACCTCTAAATTCACTGATTATAGAAAACAAACATCAGAAAGACATTAACTTTTAAGACACTGTGGTTTATGTCACTAAGAGACACAAAGCTGGACATTCTCTTTCTCACTACTTTTTTTTTTTTTTTTTGATCACTCAGTCCTCTCACCCCATAAAAGGTTTCTGAAATGAGACATTTATTCTGACTAAATATTAAAGAAAAAAAAAGTCTCCTTCACTTACATGTGCAAATCTTTATCTCCATCTGTTTCTTATTCCATGTTTCAGACCCATCTGTCTTCTTTAAATCTAGATGCTCTTTCTCATAACACCATCAATGTGGTATCTATGTTCATTTTTTTGATCATCTGGGAAATGCTTTTGCTTGAGTTTTTTGTTTTATTATATTTTCATCTGTTTCCAAAGGCTTATCTTAAAAACTCATAAAGGTCATTTAGCTCCCAGATAGTCTGTTGTTCTTTTAATTCTTCCCGGGATGCCTCATTAGGAAAAAAAAAAAAAAAAAAGAAAAGAAGGAATCCTCTCCACAGTCCTTTGTGGTAACATCAGAAAAGGAACTGAAGATGGCTCACTCACTGTCCAATATCCTTTTATCTCTGGAAGCAGAGACTAATATCAAGTGGAAGGCTTCCAATTTTTGTAGTGTTGCCTGTTGTCCTGCCTCCACCCCTTATCAATAACCTCTTTCGCAGAAGCTCTGGAGATAATTTTACACCATTTCAACAAACAAATAAACAGTACTCTTTTTACAGTGCTACAAAATAGGATGGGAATGTAAAAATTTAGAGAATAAAATCTATTTTCCTATTAGATTCAGAATTTATAGATTTGTGTAGTCATTCCTATAGAACTACACTACATTAATCTTTATTTGTGTGGTGGTGGATGAAATGAAGGGGAATAAAGTAAGGCAAGGTGGAAAGACAGTGAGAAATGCACTCCATCCTGGTCCACTGAGTTCATTAACTTCACCTCAGAAAAGCATATTTTGTGTGGTGCAAGGTGATAGTTATTTTACAGGAGCCTGGGAAAACAGTATTATATTTCAAATATTATTTCCTCTAGCTCATCATACTGCTGTTTAGCACCACCCAGTTCTCTAGTGCAAATGTATGTAATACTTTTTTTGGCTTGTTTGAATCAATAAATGTTCTGCTTCCAGGATTCTGAACACAGATAATGATTCTATCTAATGAGGCTGATCTGAAGAAAGGCTAAGGCTGATCTGAAGTGGTTTTATAGCAGTAAGGAACAGAAATTACTTTAGTTAGAGACTATTCTTTCTTCCTGTTACTGATATGCTAAAATGCCAGTAAGGTCAAATAAAAGCTTAGCAAAAGCTTGTGTGTACAGATCATATCCATTCAGAATGGATATTCCTGTTATTACAGAATTTGCTAACATGAGGGCACCCATATTTCTAAAAGACAGAGTTTTTCTAAATCCAAAGGATTTCTAAATTTTACAGAATAAGCTTATGTACACTCAGGTTTCGCTTCACCTCTGAGATGGTTTAAGGCACAGGCTACTTTGTAATGTATCTGAATAATTCATTTAAAACAGACTGCAAAGAAATGACAATAAACATATCAACACCATAGCCTAATATTTTACTCATGATTAGCAATAGCTCAGTTATGGCTTTACTATGACTATACACTGGAATTTTATATGAGAAAACTTTGTTCACTAAAAAAAAATCCCCATAACATCATAGAAAGATAAAAATGCAATACTTCCATGCCAAAACCATGTATTTGCCAAGCTAAGTAAAATCTATTTACTATTTTTTATATTAGCAATTCAGATGCTATCTTAACCATGTTTACCACGCATTCACAGGAAGAGAGATTCAATTACCTGTATGAAGATAGGCTGAGAAAGTTGGGGCTATTCAGCCTGGAGAAGAGAGGGCTGCGTGGAGACCTCATAGCAGCCTTCCAGTATCTGAAGGGGGTGATAAAGCTTGAGATACCCTGCTATTGTGTCTACACATACATTATCACAGTTAGTGATTCTTGACTCTCTAACTAATACGTTACATCATTGCACCATGAAGATTCCATATGTAAGGGGAGATTCAAGAAAGAAGCTAACGGAACACAGAATGCATGATACTAGATGTTCAGATATGGTATTTCAAAGATGGTTGAATTTTAAGTCTTTTACCCATCAGTTAAAAAAAAAAAAAAAGGTGACAAATATTTTTGGGTAATTATAGTAATAGAATCATAAAATCATAGATTAGTTAGGGTTCGAAAGGACCTTGAGATCATCTAGTTCCAACCTCCCTGGCATGGGCAGGGACACCTCACACTAAACCATGCCACCCAAGGCTATTTCCAACCTGGCCTTGAACACCGCCAGCAATGGAGCATTCACAACTTTCCTGAGCAACCCATTCCAGTGCCTCACCACCCTAACAGTAAAGAGCTTCTTCCTCATATCCAATCTAAACTTCCCCTGTTTAAGTTTAAACCCATTATCCCTTGTCCAACCACTACAGTTCCTAACGAAGAGCCCCTCCCCAGCATCCCTATAGCCCCCCTTCAGATATTGGAAGGCTGCTATGAGGTCTCCATGCAGCCTTCTCTTCTTCAGGCTAAAAAGCCCCAACTTTCTCAACCTATCTTCATACGGGAGGTGCTCCAGTCCCATGATCATCCTCGGGGCCCTCCTCTGGACTTGTCCCAACAGCTCCATGTTCTTATGCTGAGGACACCAGAACTGTACACAATACTCCAGGTGAGGTCTCACGAGAGCAGAG
>JANRGW010014556.1:0-22432 GCA_024733675.1 Psilopsiagon aymara | reverse complement strand
AGCCCCAACTTTCTCATCCTGTCTTCATACAGGAGGTGCTCCAGTCCCATGATCATCCTCGTGGCCCTCCTCTGGACCTATTCCAACAGTTCCTTGTCCTTTTTATGTTGAGGACCCCAGAACTGCACACAATACTCCAAGTGAGGTCTCATGAGAGCAGATAAGTACTCAAAGACAGCGACTGAACGCATATCTTAAAACCAAACTGTTCTATGATTTAGGCTAATATAATGTGCCATTGGAAGCTGATTACTTTAGTTAGTTAAACCATAAAGCTCCCTTTAAATGAATGACCATATGACTAGTAAGAAACTCGGCTATTAATAATAATTATTGAAAATGTCACTGATTTCAGGTTATAAAATTTAATAGGCCATCACCATTAAAACATGTGCTTTCCATAATTACACTTGTGTACCAACTTTTGCGTGATTCTGTCTGTGGATCACTTCAACACTCTTTTCAAAGCTCTTCTTTAAGAAAGAAAACAGATGCTTTCAAGGCAACTGGGGAGAGGCTTAAGGGAAGAAACCTTTTTCTGTTCAGGTAACAAACAGTTACCACAGGAAGAATATTTTTCTGCTTTCTGACTCTTCTACAGAAGAAATATTCAGGAGCTCTAGCAACAGGCAGAGGAAGATGTGGGAAATGTACACTAGCTGAATTGTAGATCCAGGTTCTGGAAATAAGTAAACACAGAATCTATATAGAAAATTAGTGTTTCAGAACTGACTACATGGAAGCCCTCTTTTCAAGTGACTCAGTAGGGCCCTACATCTTCTACAAAAAGGGGGAATAGCTTCTGGAAAAACCTATAAAAGTGATTCTTTTACAGCTGTATGCCTCAGTTTCCCAGTTTGCAAAATTTGTGTGCTACTTCAGATATTTCTTTAAACAAGGCTTGGAAACATCTGTCTAACAATATGCCTCATGTATATGAACACTTGCCATATTATTACTCATAAAATTGGCAAGTTGTTAATATAAAATAAATGAGGCTCAAAATGATGCTATAAAGCTAGAAATACCTAAAACCAAAGTGACATTTTAACACGGAACAGGTGCCTTTACAATGAGCTACTCATCTAGAAATCAGTCTGGGGGGCCTTTAAGTAAATAGCTGAGTTTGTCAATTTAGAACATTAATGCACCTAGCAAATCACAGCTGCTGAGGCCAACATATTATCCAAGTGCAGGGGACATACACAATAAATGAGATGCTAAGTATTTTCTAAGGAGAGGTCAATATTTGCTATGCTTGATGCTGTTTAATTCCTGAAATCCATTAATGCTTAAATGGCCAGAATGCAGAGGTGCATTACTGCAGCCTCCTACTGACTCTGGAAGGAGCTCAGGTACAGAGCACCTTGCAGATGGAAGATGCCCAACCTGTCTCATACAACACATGCACCATTTGTAAATCCCAGTTAATTAATAAATTTTAGAATTAACCCCATGCAGAAAGGCTCAAGACACGACCTGTGGCCCATTTCAGATCATAGTCATAATTTCCATAGATTTTGCAGTGGACAACCTCCATCCACAGGGAAGAATCTTCAATATAAATGATGAATTCTATGTGCTGATAAGGTCACTAGATGAGATACTTTTTCCTTAGCCAGAGGTTCTTTAAATTTCCTGCCTGTAGAAAGTTACATGTAAATGAAACAGAAACTGTGACTAGATTATATGGATAGGACCATATGGCATCTTGCTTTATACATTTCTTTGTGGGGTTAGGACACTATTATCACCAGTACTTACAGGAACCTGACTTCACTTAGTTAATGAGAAAGAACAAATTTTTCCCAAGCCACATTTTCCAATCCATACCCAAACATCAATCACGTCAAATGATCAGTGTGCTCATATTTACGAATGTAAACCTATATCCCTTTTATAATTTGCAGCAACATGTTACATTAGCGAAAGAAATTAAGATCTACAGCCTTTTTTCTGTGTATGTTTTCTTCTACCATCCCAAATACCATTACCAATCATAAAAAGACAGAAAAAGTCACCCATTATACCTAGTTAGCAACACAGATCTTCAGAAAACTGGTGTTACAACTTCCATGTGCTTGTTTTTTTTTTGAGAAGGGGAGTGTAAGTTGGAAGAGCAGGCTGATACACCATTTGCTGTGCCTTTCAGGAGACTTGATTTGCCAAAGTACCAGATATTTGTCCTCAGAGATTGTGTCTCAAACTGAGATAGTAAATTTAGAAAAATACAGCTCAGTGTCATATATGAAATTCCGATCTAAATCATGTCATGTTTTCCTAGAGTTCACTTGCCAACTATACACACAGTCCCACTATTTTCTTCTGAGTTATTCTAGTCACCAGCGAAGAACACCAGTTGTGTCATGTAACATGTCAGGATGTTTTCCTGACTATTAAGTGCAGATATGAATCTCACAGGAAGGAATATGAGCGGATTCCTGTGGGCTGGTACATGTGCCAGCTTTGTCACTTCTAGTTGCCAGTGTGTAACAACTTAGCCTTCCCAATGTTAGTACTCAGTCTAACAGCTCAACACTGTAATCTCCTCAGAGAAGTAAACAAATTAAACTGAAACAGAGAGAGAGTGACCTTGGATAAGTTGCTTTGGCAACCTGTGCCACTTTGTGCTTCCCACCTCAACTGCTGTGCTGGCTATTCTGCAGGCAGCCCAGGACAAGATGCTTAGCTGTTTGGGGGGTTGTAGCTTAGAGCCTCTGGCTGCAAGGACAGTGCAAGAAGGAAAAAGGTCCTGCACGCAGAGAGTTTCATAAACACCCTTTATCTACCTTTCCAATACAGCTTTTCCTACCTTTTCAAAGCAGTAGCAAATCTCTAGCAGAGCACAAGCACACTAATATAAAGGTACTGAATTTACAGATGTATCTAGAAACTGAAAGAGGATTTGGGACCAAGGAGAACAAGGTTCCTGAACTGAAAACAGCCAGGGCGTAACAGTTTATATGGCTGACTTTGTGAAATTCTTCATTAGACCCTAACATCTACAGAAAACTTTGCAGAATTATTTGCTTCTATGTGCTTTTAGGATTATGTTTTCCCACAACAGCATAAATGCTGTGCTAAAACATTGCCTCTCTGTAAGTCATTCAAACACTCAAGACAAACTTTTTTCAAAACACATATCTGACTGATCATCTTCAACAGTATTCAAATAAATTACATGTATTGTCTGCTATAGGCACCAATCCCATACACACTGCTCCTGATCGATCCTTTCCTTCTGCCTCCAGTTATATATAACTCGATATCCACAAACTTCCCCCCCTCACCTTAACCGACTGTTTCCGGGAAACAGATCCTACAGTTAGGATATTTTTCTCCCTCTTTTTGACAGGCCTATACATGAAGATAAGAGCTCTGTTGGGATGCTGAATAACCTGCCTGTGTACGATGCTGCTCTAAACATATGGCTCTAAAATTCAGAACAGATATATCATTGGTGAAGTCCAGATAATTGATGCATAAGCCAGCTGCATCAGGCAGATTTTTTGATGGTATCTTTATAAATAGGTAGGTGCTTTCAAAGTGCCTGATGGTATCTCTCATACTGACATGAAAGGCATTTGGAGGTTGGAATATACTAGTTATGCAGCTTGTATTCTTCGTGCAGTCCATGGGGGCTGTGAGCTTCTCAGAACAATAATCCAACTATTTGGGTAAATCTTGTGTATGTTATACCCTTAGTATTTAGTCTTTCAATCTTTTTAGTAACTTACTGGATTTTGTTAAATAATTTTGAGTTCTGCACTTCCATGTTGTAAAGAAAAAGTGTGGTTATTCTTCAAAATTAGCATAAATACAACCAATTCATGGCTTGAAATCAACAAAATAAAATTCAAGTCAACAAAAGACTGCCTGCCAGTCTCTTATTTTCAAACCTCACAAAACCCAGCTTGTACAACTGAGTAGAAAACAGATCGCTAAGTCCTTTAGAAACAGTTTAATGGGCCTATACATACCTTCCTTACTAAGTGAAACTTTGGACCAGGCCATAGGGACAAAAAAAGCCTAACACACACACACACACACACACACACACACACACAAACGTTGGATGTGGTTCACACCAAGCACAAAAAAGTGCTGTGCAGCCCACATGACTTGGTTTACAAACATGAAAAATGAAAGCAAGATCAGCAGCTGACAGAACTCCCTGAGCTTACCGGAGGAACTGCCTTCTAGGAGCTGTGTGTGCAACACCTGCAGGCTACTTTGAAAACCTCTTACCTGCTACTGAAAGAGGAGATACCGTTGGTGAAACTGATAAGGATATTTTTCCTTCTTCTTAGATATAAAGGATTAAACATTGATCACTTTTATGCACACTTTCTCTCCACTATATACATATTTGTCTACATATAAGGCATATCAAATATCTCCTGCCAAAAATAAAAGTACTGTAACAGAAAAAAAAGCATTAAAGAGAAAGGGATCTATTGAAAAATAGGTATATCCACAGCTCCTAGGTTGATTAGCTGAAAAACCCCACACATCTTTTAGAAAAAGATGCTATTCCCTAGATGTCCTGTCTACTCACATTATGTACATCACATCACTGACATTTTCAATTATTCCGTGACATACATAAAACAAAACTATCTGGTACACCTTGAGACATCTCACCTGGCACTTTTCATGCATGCAAATAATCACTACTACTTTGGATTGCATAACTATGTTGAATTCTGAATATACAGCTAAAATATTTACAAGTCCAGGGGTCTCATTCTGCTCTCACACCTAACTGTGTGCTGGAACACCCTCAGGAGGCCAGCAGAATAACACCTTACACATTTAGAGAAGCAATATAGAATGAAAATCAGTAGTTCGGAGGCGTAGTGGCATCCAAAACTGCCCAAGTTAAGAGTTTTGTGGTGCTGTTGGGGAATAGTTTGAGGTGAAGCGTGTATCTCCTTTGCTATGATATACAAGCTGTATAGACAGTAGGTACTCTCATCACTCTCCTGAGATAAGCTACTGAGATATTTCACTAACTAAAGCCAGCATTACAGTTTGCACAGCAAATGGTGGGCAATTTCATTGAGGATGATGAGGCTCAGGCACTATGTCTATACCCAGAAAGTAAGCAGGGGCCAAGCCTCAGGCCAAGGCTGGCGGTGCTTGGCCGCAGTGTCAGCACTCTCATGGTGCATTTGGACTTGCGAGTGACAGTAGAAGCAAATCTGATTAATAGCTGAGTCATTCTGTGTAGTTTAAACCTAACAAATTGAGCTATTAGGGGAGATGCATTTTGCCTTACTCCACGGAATGAGGTGCCTGATTTAAATGCAAGCTTAAAGGCAAGAACCGCTGGAGACTAAAATTTACCGTAAACTAGTTGCAGAAACACCCAGTGCAAACACTTTTGTGGACTTCACAATTGGTAAAGTTGTCATTATTTCAGGGATGCAGTTTGGAACGCCCTTCGTCATTCCGGGGGGGCAGACGAGAGGCTCAGGGAACACCATACTCCCCATACCCCGTCCCGAGCCGGGAGACGCCGCAGAGCGGCCATGCTGTGGCGGGGTGCGAAGCGCCCCCTGGCGGCGCGGCGCACGAACCTTCCGACCTGTGGAAGCGTCTGGTTAAATGCCCGGTGAAAGCAGGCTTTTCCTTCCCTGCTCCAGCATGCATCTCCTCATGAGACCTCCTAAACGGGTCACGACACAAAAGCAAGGAAATTTTATCAAGGGGGGAAACACCCAATACTCTTCTCTCATTTTTTTATCCCTTAAGTTCACACAGAAATAGGAAAACTCGTAATACAGCATCAAAGGTCCTCTGAACCCACTTGAAAGCGTCTTTTAAAACCCAGCAGTGCTTAATTTGAATAAACTCTCCCATCCTCAGCATTACAGTACGGGTGAAGGGTGTCTTTGCTGCTGACAGAATGAAAGTACTGGTTTTAAATGAACAAACATGTCCAAGGGTAGCGATTCTTATGCTCCGGAGTTAATATTTCACCTGATAAATCTGTCTCTAATTCAGAGTTGCAGAGTGTATGTTTTAGCAGGATAAAAGTTATTTTCTCAGCATGCTCATAAATGCAGCTTTAAAGCAAGCTTAACATTATTGCCTCAATTTTAAGAGACTAAAATATCTTCTGTTTTAATACATTGCCGTTTTCAGTACTTGGCAGAAGTACCAAATCACAGAAACATAAGAACACAAACGTGCATGTGAACATCTTTCTGAACAGCTTCTTCCTCACTGTCCTACATAGCATTCACAATAAGCATAGAAAAATACATCACTTTTAACTCAAGTATCTATGTAGTTATTGAAATCCTTTCACAATAAGCTGAAAGGAAACCACTCCTGATGTGCAAACTGATAAAAGCATTGGTTCACCTTTCCACACAAGCTTAAGAGCAGTAAGAGAGGGCACATTTTCTGGCCACTTGCAAAGGGTCCCAGTAGACACTTGCTACTCACACACAAGGGCTTCCAGAAGTGCCAGTGTGGGAACTGTTTTCCCCTGCACTTCTCCAAACTGAATCATCCTGGTTTAACTTCCAGCTGGGAAAAACTTTAGGGCCAAAACTTCTGTGTAGAATAGAATGACCATTGCTAAGCTGTGCACTGCTACTGGAGAGGGATGGAGAATGATGCCAAACCCTCTGCTGTCTCTGCTGTTCCCAGCCACAAGCAGGTCCCTTTGTTTGTGACCTGAAATGATTTCTTCCTCACTGCAAACACTTTAAAAGTAAGTCCACCTCTTCAAACCATTATTTAACAGGATTATCTGCAGAGCTCAAGTCAGAAGGGTGTGCTGAGCCCTAGCATTCAGCTTCCTCAGCAGGGGGCTGAGATCCAGCAGAGAAGTGAATTTAAATGTACTTTCCATTTTCATATAAACAATAAAGAGAGGTAAGGCAGAGACAGAAATTTTTTATACACAGATCAGAACTAGATGAGAAGGTACTGAAATAGGAACAGGCAGCTGAGGAAAATAAGGCTTGAAGAACAGACCATAAGATTGTAAACGTTTAGGCGTTCTCTGTAGTGCAAGTTTGTATTTTTTGCACCTTTTACTCCTTTTGCTCCACTAAGACTACTGAACAGAACGAAGGACACGTTACTTATATTCTCCTGTTTTGTCAGTGCTTACTAGGTTTTTATTTTCTTTAATAGCTCTTGCTCATGATTTCTAACATTTGAAACCAAATTCAACCAGCACATCTTCAACCACCCCAAAATCGCAAGGTAAGGGGAAAATCCAATATCTGGATGAAGTCTCATGGAGTGAAACCAGTGGAGAAGAATACTCTATATTAAAGTTGTATGTGCTACCTCTTTCTCATGTGTCTCCAATAATCCCAATTTTAGGTTTGTAATTCAGATCAGAACCGTGCACTCTTCCACAGGTATGGTAGCTGGGCTTTACAAGTTTTGAAGAAACAATTTTGCAACAGTTGTAAGTGGGCTGCTGGAGTACTACTTACCCTAAGGCAGCAACACAGCACCCCTGTCAAGCATTACTTCTTTCTGCAGCATCAAGGCAGCAAAACTCAGTGCCCATCGGCCATCATCTTGGCAGTTCATCTGACCCGCCTCCAAACTGAGTTACCAAACTCAGGTCTCTGAGGGGTGAGAAAATTAGGGATAAATGAGTTGAATGTCATAGTGAGGGCTTTGCATATAGCAACAAACACTCCTTTTCTTTTGGAGAGTTTTGTACATGAGGTTAGTCTTCTAACCTCCTCTGTCTATTCTGAAGTCAAGTTTCTTCCTCCTTCCTTTCTTTGTCTGGCCTCTCACATCCTTAGGTCCTGAGCTGTTGTCTCACCTCATCAAAAGATGACCCAATCTCTTCCCTTTCTTTCAATGTTGTTACTATCAGAATGGTGGCATTCACTATCTTTTGGATCTTTTTGTTAGTGGCTTGCTCAACCAAGGCCCCCAGGGATACACACTGTTATAGCTGTGGTCTATGGTATCTCTTCTAAACTAATGCTTGAATTACTAGAATTTCTGTGTGAAACTTTACAGCATCCACAAGACTGTAAATCCTTTCAGTCGCTAAGACTTGAATTTGTCCTTAGAGCATCCCTCTGGACAGTTTTTTACAGTTTCTTATAGTTCACCTGGCCACCCCTCTAACAGGGAATTCTTCTACTCTCAATCACCCTCTTTAAGAAACAGGCACAAGTGAAAGACAATTCCAGCTTTGTTTCTGCCTCACTCTCCTACCCTCCAGACTCTGGAGAAGGATTCAAAGATGGGAAAAGCCTCATGAGAACATCCTACACAAACTGGATCACTAATGACCAAGCCTCGATCTGAGCTCCATTGATTGCATCCCATGAGCCTGACATACAACCGTTAGAGCTATGATTTATGGAGGCACACATTTTTCTCCTCTTATTGTACTTCCAGGACTACATTACAATACCTGAGTGCCTCACAGTCTATAATACATTTAATCTTAATGACATCTGTGTGAGCTGTGGAGGTGCCATAATTTTCATTTTGTAGACAGGCAACTGGGGCACATTACAGACTATGCTCTTGTCTAGAAGTTATATGAGCAGGTAAGGTTCCAGATGGAGACTGCTACATCAGAACAAGGATATCCACAGAGAGGATTATATGAGCACAAGTATATTAGAAAATTCTTCAGTGCAGCCACTAAACCTCAATAGCATCCCCAGTTTTCTGAGGGAAGTAATAGAGAACAACCTGCTATACACTAGCACAACTTGTGTATCTTAATAACCATGAAGCCAGTGTCACAGGATCTGTTCTAAGCATACCTGACACAGCACAGCAGAAAGCTGGAATGTCAGTACTGTCAAGGCAGCAGGGATGCTTTCACTGCTGCCTTCTTTCCTGTCGCTGCATGGGTGTCTGAAGCAGTGGTGCTCACAGCTCTCTGTGAAGAAGAGGGCTTGGGCTATTGCACTCTGAAGATTATTGTTTTTATACTGCAAGACTGAAAGAGTCTGAACACCCATACTTCTTCTTTCAGAGAGTTTTAATACCTATATTCAATGTCGAAGGAGTCCTCCAAAACCTAAGAGATTGGGATTTTATGATTTCTTTTCTTTCTTTTCTTTTTTTTTTTTTTTTTTTGGTCTTGCAAAAAATATAGTACTGATAAATTTACTTAGAAATAAAAAGCATTTTTCAAAAATTCCTAATTTGCAAAGCCTTATCATATCTCAATGACTGATGGCCCTAGGTTTGTTTTTCAGATTCCTACTCCCTGAAGAGAACCTGAGTCTCAGACAACTCCTCTTTTGAAGCATGGTCCCTTTAGTCCTATTAGGGTCTACTGTTCTCTGCTGGCAGGCTTTTTCCTACTCTGGTCCAAATCAGATTTATAGTTTGGCCAGAGATAGGAAAAATCTTCAAAGCTAATAATACTGGCATTATCCCTTCATAAGCCTTCCCAGTATGAATATTACATTTGCTGTTTTCCAGTCAGATGGTACCACCGTTGGCTCAAATGGTTTATTAAAACTGCTTTTTACTGGACCTACTTTGTCATGCACCATTTCCTGTACAGTTTTGGGATGGAGATTATCTAGTCACACTAACTTGATATCATCCTATTTGCTTCCAGCTCAGATGAATACATTTGTGTTTCAGGTCCTCATTCCCAGTACTTATTTTCTTTTGCTTCCTTATTATGTAGCAGCGTCCTCCCTGAAAACGGATACAAATTATTTATTAAGATATTGACATCTATGCAGAGAAGCTTCTGAGTTTCTGAAAGATGCATGATTTGAAAAATTTTAATAATTTCATACCAATTTTTCCAGACAACATCCTGCAGAATATTTTGATAGTAAACATCCCCATAAGCACACCATTATATGGTTTACATAAAGCATCAGAGCTCTGAATTCATCAGAAACACTAGGCTATCTCAATACTTTCTTTGAAGCAGTGTCTGAATGAAAAGACACAAATGCTAAGCTTTTCTTGCACTCTCAATACTGTAAGTTAGGAACACTATCATTATCATCATTTGCATGATCATTTAGGATTTGGTTGTGTGTTAGTTTTGTTTTCAGATTTAAAAGTCATGCAATAAAATTGAAAAGTAATGAATAGCAGATTATAACCACCTGAAAAAGAAATCTGACAAGGAACCAAAATACAGCTTGGGGTTGCTATAAGCAGCCTTACTAAAGCTGTTGGCTCAATGCTTTCAAATATTTTGCAGAAAGTAGGAGTACGTCAGATTCCCATTTTTTGAATGATAAATATAATTTTAGTGAACAAATATATTAACACACACTTTGTTGATGCTACCTAAAATATTTAATTCAGCTACTTATTCTGAACGTCCGATTCATGCAGGGACAAACATTTATACTTAGAATTGTGCTGTAGCATGAGGCAAATAATTGAAAGAAGAATATATTAATAAGTATCAATGGTATATTATAATTCTAAGAAAATACCTGTAATAATATAGCCAATCCCTAATTATTAAAACCCCCAAACAAAAGACACTGGAGGCTAAGACCCCAAAACAATATTTGTCTTCCTTTTTTGTGTATGAAATAATAATTATGTAGGTGCTTTTCTTGAATGTTTTGTCTAGGCATTTTTTTCCTATAAAAAAGGGTAATAAAAAAAAAGCCACTTGACACCAAATATTCTTGATTGATTTATCAACCTTTTGTCAGACCCTATATCATTTTCACATTAGGGGTGAAAAATCAGATTTGGACAAGTTTCATGTAGCTGCTTCTTTCATCACAAGCATTTGTCATTGCTTCAGTAGATAAGCAAGAACCCCTTAGCATTAGCTTCCTTCATCAGACTCCTACAGTCACATTGCCATTTCAATTTCTGTGGGAATCTCACAGATTCTCTCATCCATTTCTCTTTCAGGAAAGTAAGTTTTGACACTTACTTCCACCAATTCCTAACATGAATCCCCTGGGTAAATGAAAGTGACTAGCAGTTTCAGGGTAGAAAAAAACCCAAACAAACCACAAAAGCAAAAACAAACAAAAAGCCAACCTTGGGAAAAAAAAAAAAAAAAAAAAAAAAAAAAAAAGTCATAAAACACTTGGAGATTTTAAATAAACTACATGGGCTTTTATGAATAGAGCTTTGCTCCATGTTGCAGACTGTCTTTATTTTTAGATGTTGCAATTTGCCTCTTATACTATTAAAGCAGTGAGCCCTGGAGGGACATAATAGAAGCCCAGTATTTGCTGGCTTAACATAAGCATGCCCATGGTATTTCTAAAGACTGAAGTTAGATAGGGAAATAGGCTACCAGTAGATTTGCAAGCAGAATCCAGTGTGTGTCAAATCAAAGCTTTAAATTATAGAGATAACAAGGTTGCATGAATAGCTCAGTTAGAATGTGAAGGAGGTTGTACCCCATCACAGCTCTGCAGGAACAAAGCAGAAGCGTGATAGAATCACATAATCGTTTAGGCTGGAAAGGACCTTTAAAATCAAGTCCAGCCAGAAGTTCAGGCAAAGCCTTTGAAGACTAAAACTTTGCAGTTGGATGATTTGTAGGCCCTCTATCTGTCAGGTATATTATCCAATTCAGCAGTGTTTATGCTATGATACATTCAGCCTCTGTTCAAGAGCACTGTTGTTTGTTAGAGAGACTAGGCTTCCAAGCCTTTGATGTCAGGTATTTGAAGTATAGCTCCATTCTCCATCAAGATCTCACAGACTGGTCTGGAACTAAAACCTCAAGCAAGCTTGGATCCACCTCCTAACTTACCCAAGGCAAGTGTCTGGGGGAGAAAGCACAGTAATAATTCAAAATGATGCAAACAATGCTATAGGAGGCCAGTTTTCTTGTGACCTCTTTAGACATTTTTAACACAAGGTTACTAGCAGTCCAGTTTTATTAGCTTGGAGACTTTAATAAACCTGAGGAGCCAAAAGAAAAGCTACAGTTCTGTTTTTTATCATTTTATGTAAACCCTGTGTCAAACCTGAATTTTTCCAGGGTAAATATTATAAACAAACTTAAAGGAGTTTGGAAAAGGGTCTGAGATGTGATTAAAACAATATGCACAATTGCAGAAATCAAGCAAATCTGACCAGCATTTTTGTTTTATAGCAGAACCTGTCATATATTTTTAAAGGGAAAACTTGAAGACAGAGAATATATTTTATTAGACCAAACAACATAGCTGGAAAAATGAGATCAACATTTGGGCACTCAGCCTTTCTTTGGAACTGAAGCAGAGTAACAGCCTGTTTCTGCTTCACCAAAAATGGAGGGGAAAAAACCTCAGCAATTCATTCAAACACTTTATATAAACTGGCCCTACAACAGGCTTCATTTCCTTTACTTGAATTATTTTCTGGGAGGCTGGAGACCTTGGCTGCCTCCTGAACTGCTTCTGTTGGGTTTTCAGCAGCACTAAATCCTACCTCCTCAGGAAGGGAAGGATGCCTGTTGTACATGAGCTCTACACCCTTTGCAAAGCAGAGAAAGGACAACCCATGTGCCTTGGTGAATGACTGTACATGAAAGCACGTTCCATTAAGATAAAAATATGGAAGTTTTAATCTTCACTTGGTTTTGCATCCTGACCATCAAAATAGTGAAGAGATTTAGAGTAAAAATAGCAGTGGTTCAGCCAGTACATTAAAAGCGACAAGACCCATTAAATGAAGTTTCTAATAAAAATTTTTCCTAACTGGTTAATTGCAGTTGCTAAATGATTTCTTTTTATAGCAAAAGCTTTATAATTAACAAGCTAGACATTGATTTCTAGTCATTATCAATTTCTCTATGATTATTATTGCTTCTATAATAATCTTCACTGTATTAACATAGATTAAGAAGCTCTTTAAAATAGAGCAGCTTCATTATCTCTTGCTATCACAGGAGGACCTGCAGAACTCCACACTTCAGTTAACCACCATGCAGAAGCTGAAAATATATGCTGCAAGACTCTATTCCTAGGGGCTGACATGAATGGAGGAGTGTGAGAAAACTCAGCACTCAACTCTGAGCACTCAACTCCCAGTCAGTAAAGCTTCTAAAATTATTAACTTGAACAGCCATGTTAACAATATTTCTGTGTTAATCTTTATTGCTACATTAATGAAACATCTTTTATCCTATAGTCCTAGTACATTTGAAAAACTTCATAAATCCAATTGCAAAACCAGAATAATTTCAGCTGGGTAAATAAAAGTGTGCTAAAACAGCCTTTGAAAACACAGCAATTTAACAAAACACAATAGCATGGGAGAGGGGATGAACAGCTCACCCTTTGTAAACCTCCTGGCTTTCAGGCATTAAAACTACACTGGCTGAAGCAGGAGTTGGGATGGCACCCAAGACACACCATTTTGCTTTTATGAAATGTGCCAGGGAATCTTTGCAGACTAAGAAGCTATTTCTCACCAGAAAGTATAGCAGCTGCCTCCCGATTCATCTTTCCCATAGAGATATGCTAATATTTATAATAGTTGTGGCTGTCCTTTAGACACACATCACTAATTTCTGCCTGCAAATAACTGAATTCAGTGAAAGTTTTAGTACACTCTGTTTTATTTTCAAATTCTACTGACTACTTTTCACTGAGATTCTGATGCGCAATTCATTTGGCTGCAAAGAAGTCATGTAGAAGGCTGGCAACAGGAGAACATTTTTCTAAGCTATACAAAAGTAATTTCAGATACAGTTCCCAGATTAATTAATGAAATGCAGAATATCACCAAATTACTCATGTTTTAGGTGACTGTTCTTCTCAGACATTCCAAGTAATCTCATTCAACTCTTCTTCATGAATTTGCACAGGAAATCAAAACCAGGGCTTTGAAAAAGGGTTTTGAAAATATTGTATGATGTTTTATACAATAAACATAACAGATGAAGCCATCATATGCATTCTTCAATGACAAAATACAAGCTTACAACACATGAATCTGAGCTTCCCCACATTCCCAAATATGTCATGATATGAAGACCTGGTTTGGTCTGTCACTAAGACTGAGAATAGCTGGGCAATTTAGAACTTTTTAAATGCTGAAACTGAGTTGAGCTCAGACCTGTCCTTCTGCCCTTGCTCATTTTATCTAAATTTTATAATTGCGGATGAAAAAATAAAAGAAGAAACTGCACATACTGAAAGAGAATTGTACTGACAGAATAAAAAGATTTTATTTTTTTTTTTTGTAAATAAATTCTCGTATTTGACATATTACCTCTATTTTTCAACATAGTTCAAAAAAGGAGATGTGTTGAAGCCACTTTATCTACAGGTTATCTACAACAACCTTTTCTACTCCTAAGAGAGTAAATTATGGGATTTTAAATAAAACTTCATAGATTTACTGTCCTAACTGGTTGAAACAATGCTCAGCCTTCTCTTTGCTTCCACAGGAACTAGTAGATAGGATTCCACCTACCCTGTCTCAAAATTGGTCAAATGCTAAGGGACAATTTCTGCTGTTTCCTGTGGTTTGTCCAAGTTCATCAAGAACTGTTAGATTGATGCAATGCTTTTTAAATTATCAGAAATGTCAATCCATCACTCAGAAAATAAGCAGGAAAACATTGCTCCTTTCATAGTTCTGCTCCATTGAAAGTGGAATAAATATGGAAAATTATACAGGAAGTACAAAGTGATGAAAGATCAGATCCTTGGAGAGCCTGTTCAAGGAGATGCCACACACATGCTTAGCTTTAAAGTAAACCTAAGCAAATTATTAATTTATTAAGAACTGGATGTGAATATGAGGGACCTGGGCACGGGGGTAATAGCTTTATTGGATAAAGCCTTCAAGAGAGAAGAGGGTGGGATTGGGCATTAATTTTTCAGAAATTTTGATTGGTGGTCAACAATTAGAAATAAAATAATAATTTAAAAATTAATCACAGTATTTAACGATTATTTGGTCATCTTGAATACTTTTTTCTGATGCTGCACAGTGATTTATGAGCCTAAATCCACATGAGAGGATGTTAAGTTTACCAACTGTGTTCGGTGTAAGACTGCAGAAACAGAGGCGATGACAGAGAGCTTTGAACTAACTAGCTCTGGAACTGGCAGCACTAACTGGGACAGAAGCAGGCTACTTTGCTTTGCTGTGAGGCAAGGTTAATTTACCTAAATCCAGTATCCTGTTAGCCTGAATACAAGCAGAACTAAACATTGTGCCAACTGCATAGAATCAGACTGTAGCCATGCAGATCTATACCTGCTACTGTATTACGGGAATAGCAATGAACATTCCACTGGACACTGTTAATGGGTCAAGGAAAGCACAAACTTCTTGATTTCTCCCATTGTAAATTCACTCTTGGTACTACTGCCAGGACCTGAATTAGTATCTTTGTGCAGTAATGCATTTCCTGATACAAACAGACCAGCCCATTCAGAGCTAGCTTAGAATTTCTAATATATATATCTAGGGTGATGCAAATGTACTCTAAGATCCTTTGCCACCTGCCTGCTTTTAAAATTTTTAAAACAAGCCTTACTTCCATGTCATGAGACATGGAGATTCATATTTCACAGCCTTTATTCATGATGCTCAACTGAAACTTGATTTAGGAGAAGTGAAACTTTGCTATGCAACAGTACAAAACTATTGAAATAATTGATCTAACCATAGCCATCAGTGGAAAACTGAAGATGTAACCAAGGAATCATCACGCCTTTTGAAAACTGTCTAAATAAACTTAATGGATATATACAGCAATATGATCTAAGGGAATGCATGCATTCATTTTGCTTTTCCATTCACCTAAGAGGGTACTGAAACTTTTATCTGATGCCACAGTGAAGTATAATGTGCACTGATATGCCACAGATGAGGAATTCCCAAAACTTTCTTTGATGTCTTTCAGTCATGTTTCCATCAAATAATTCACTATAGTAGGAATACACACAGAAATTACAAACTACTTTTTAACTAAACAATGGTTTTAGACAAAACTCGTACGATTTCTTTCTCATCTTCAATCCAAATCTTCTATATCCTGGTTTTATGTATCTGATCTAAAGGGGAAAATTGCACATATTCATCTAAAAAAATTATGGAGTGAGAAATCAAACTTGGGAATGAAGTCCAAGCCTTTCATCCTGTAATGCAGAGAACATGAAAGAGCTACATCTATGAAAATACTATTTATGCTCTAAACTTTTTGTCCCAAAGCCATCAGAAATCTCTCTGTTCTTGTCTGATTTGTGTTTCAACAATTTTTTCAATAACCTTTGCAGCCTAATGTCTATTGAGCAAATACTCTGGAAGTGTTGCAGAGAATGGTTATGTCCTAATACAGCACATATAGAATAATAAATATATTGAAACCAATCTATTTTCTCAGATATGAAGAGTACATAAATGTAATTGGTATTCTAATTTATGACAAATATTCTATGGCTACAGTAACTAGAGCCCTGAATTGTAACGTAAAGAAGAGCTTTGCATCTTCAGTATCTCGTTGGATAGGGCTGTGCATTGTCTTCTCTAAATTCAGTGCATGGCGGGCTTAGATTCATGCTGCAGCACTTAGAACACAAGTATTTCTTATTAACAGTTTAGAGCAAATTCATCTTGGTCCAAATCTATTGAGAAATACTATGTTTCATCAGAGGTGGATTAAAGCAATTAAAAGCTCAATATCATGTAATGATATAGGTATCCTGTTATGCTATGGTCCTACCCCATGACCACTAGAAAGGAAAATGGCCAGGCTGTGATCCTCCTGCTGCCACAGGTGAAAGCACTAGCAGTAGTAACTCTGCTTGCATTTCTTAGTCATTAAGTTTGCATTCCACTATAATTTTTTTCACTTTTGTATGAGAAGACTTAGGCTAACAAGACTATATTGGTCACTCTCAGAAGAATTCCTCCACAACTATCAAGAATAGTAACACGAATTGAGATGAATTGCTGCCTGTCTTGATATCAGTGATTGATAGTAGGGTAATGATTTAAAAACCCCACAAACCCAAGATAAACTTAGGTTGTGATCTGAACTTCATATACCACTTGAAGAGTGACATGATATTTATACCTTAATCCAACTATATTTTAGTTGTATATATTCACTGGTGCTTGTTCGTTCATTTTTCTTTATTCCTTAATTATTCTATTCAGAATTTTTAACGCAAACAGATGGCAGATTTAAAGATATCATTTCCATAACTTTATTTTTTTTTTTTTTTCTGAATTTCACAACTAGATTTGCTTTGCTAATATAGAATTTAAATCTAATGCCCATGAACTTTGGAGAAGTTAGCCCTGGGTTCAGCTGTAGCTTCGAAATTGCCCATGGTTCATGAAAGTCACTCATCCTCACTCTCCCCCTTGCCCTCCAAATCTCAATTAGATTTGCACTTTATAAGATGAAAATGTGAAATAATTTGCAAGATCAGAAAATTAAGCCCTGTGCATTAGAAAATCTATGTCTCTAGGCATTTATTTATCTAAGTATAGCATGATCTGACTGTTCTTAAGAAATGTAACAAGAAATATTTTATAGTCTTGTAAGTCATGATAGTTGCATTAAAAGAAGTTATTAAAATTATTAACTTTTAAATGAAAATATTATTTTGGACATGAATGTTGAAGTAAGAGCCAAAAATGGTTTGATCATAAAAAATTGTAAAGGAATTAGTAATAAGAGGGATGAATCCAAAGGGTAGAGTTTCCTAAAATCTTATCCATGGATGGCAAGTTAGTGGGTCAGACTTCTGAACAGGAGATCCATAAAAAGTAATTCTGCCAAGAAATACTTTTATGTCCTGTGCTTGTAGCTTGAGTTGTCTTGAGATGATTATCCCTATCAATTCAGTGCTTCTCAAAGGTGTTGCAGTAGCTTCTGGGATAAACCAATAGCAAGGAATAAAATAGCAGGCTTCAGACTAAAGCGTTTATAATTCCTTGGTGGCAGGGCCCTTCGGGCCCTTATTGTTTAGCAGATTTATCCTGCTATTTCCTTTTCCTCTCTCTTTCCACCCACCCACACTGTTTATTCACCCCAGTTCTGGTTCAGCTGAAAGAGATCCTGGAGGTGCCTTCAAGAACAATTTGGGATAACCATATAAAAAAGACCCCTTTGCAGAACACATTCAGATGGTCTGAGAGCTGCTACCCTAGAACTGCTACCCTACAATCTCCCCAGGCTGTGAAGACACAGACGTACTGTGTAATATCCCCCTGACATTTTTTATACTGATGGAGGAAAATTAATATAAACTGCATGAAGCTAAAGTAACTGAATTTTGCATGAGGAGAAGAATGAATTGGGAAAGTGAAATCCATACTCCAGTCTGACGCAAGGACTTTTCATTCCTGAGAGTACCTTGGATACTCCAAATACAGGTTTGGAGGAGTGCCTGGCTGTTTACAAAGTGTGATGATGAAAAAAACAACATGGATGAGGTCTTACAGTCTTTCCTCCCACCCCCTACATCAAAATATATGCCCACTCACCCAGGGTCAGACCCCCATAGTCCATACCACACCAGTGGTCATTTGTGTGGTTTGTCTAGTCCCTGGCTCTAGAATCAGAAAAGCTCCCTCTCAGGACACTAATACTGGCCTACCTTTTCTCCAGCAATAGCTCATTCAGAAAAGATCATCTTGTATCTGGTCTTTTGTTCTTTTGATAAGCATGTATTTAAGCTAAGTATTATGTGAATCTAACCCAGAACCCATTTTATTTGGTATTTAGATGCAAACACCTCTTCTAATGTTGAAAATGCTAGGAAATTATGCTGAGTTAACAAGATTTTGGTGCGTGTATTTAATGGAAGACACACATGCAAATATGAATTATCAATGATATAACCATTTTCCTGAAAGAAATTTAAAAAATGTGTTTCAGAAAGAAGATGGCTATAATTTTCTAAATGTAACAGAACTAGATTATAAAGTCCTCACATCACTGAAAACACATGGCGTTATTGACAGGACAAGCTCAGGAAAAAAAAAAAAAATAGAATGTATTTGATTCAGCCATATTTCATTTATTTTAGTAATCATGATTACTATCTCTGCATCTCTTATTTTTAGCAGCTTTACAAGGACATAGCTAAGTATTTTCAATAATCTCATTAGATTTGGGAACTCGGTATTTTCATTTCCAGGATATAAAGTTCTTTTAGGTGAGAATTTAGGAACAACAAATAGTCAGTCAATAATTTTAGCATCAGCCAAACTAGACGAAACAATGAGAGAGAATTACAAAGGAATGCGCTTGGAAAATATATTGATTGATTACCAGTATTCTATACAGTTCCATACAAGTAAGTCATGTCCTTCAAATCTGCATCAGCATGATGTCAGTGAAGATATGCACTGAAATAATAATTTTGGCTTTCTCAGAGCCTTTGACAAGTTCCTCACAAGAAGAATCTAGTTGTATACAAAATACACTAATTGAAAGTTGACTTTCAAAAAAAAACCCAACAAAAACCAAAAGGGAAGAAAAACCTCAATAAATGAATAACTTTTAATTTTTAATACCGAGCTCCTCTAGCTGATGAAAAGTATAAGAAAACAGTCCTTGTAATCTAGTTATTAAGAATATTATTGCCAGAAAAGTCCCTTATGCTCACTAGCTGCTAGGGGAAACCTGAAACATTTCCACGCATAGTGGGAAGCTGACATTGCTGGAGAGTGACTGCAGGATCAGAAAGGCGTATAGAAACCTGCCAGAGACTCTTACAAGATCTGTGCCTCTGCGCAAGAAGCATTAAGTGGTCCTTGGCTGACCTTGTCAAACCAACACTTTGTAACTGGAATTCATTCTGAATAAATGTAAAATAGAGCACATGTATTTTAATGCAGAAGTTATAGAAGATGAGAGGGCATTTAAATGAAAAGATAAGAGAACGTATTCATTCTCTAGTATCTAAAAACATTTTCCTTCAGATGTGCAGATAGTTTGGAGTTTTTCTGCTTTTTCTCTGTGATATTAAATCTGAAGTAGGTTTTACTAGCACAACAGAACTAGTGTCATTTTTTCACTAATTAGTCCCATCTCTGCTGTTAGTACTGAAAATACTGGCTTTTTCCTCCCCATTTGCCTCCTTCAAAGACATGCCAGATGAGTTCGGAAACTGTTTTGAGACTGTAAATTAATAGCAGTATTTTGATCAAGATGCATTTGAAATGGCTATGATCATTTAAAAAGTATGTTAATTCTGAGTCACTGGAATGATTTGCTGATGCTCTAAAGCTCTCTGTTTCCAGTGGGCAGCTACAGATGCACAAGACTATGAACAAAAAACAAAGCAACATTATCTGTCCATGGTAATGACAAGCAACAAATCCTTTGATTTCTGTAATATATTTTTTTCCAGAATAAACACAGAAACTGACAGTCTGTTTTGCTTTACACTTATTTTCCCCATCAGCTGTAAAAAACACCTGTTGTGCTTGGAAATCATACAATGCATAGAGCATGCACGATCACACACTGTTCTGAAAACTCTGCCCGTAACTTGGTATAACAAGATGAGTTACAGACAGAAAGCAGTTTTACAGAAACAGAATTGTCTTTGCTTTTGCAGTCTTCAGGTTAACTTAAAAGAACAATGTTAATGCAGTTTGCAAGGGCATACATTTCATAGTATGGTAGTTGTAGAAAAGGTACAGTATAGTTTAAGTAATATGGCTATGGATTAGCTATTAAAAGCTGGGGAAAGATGAGAACAAACATCTACCATAGCAGAAGATATATATATGGCAGCAGAGCTCCCTATTCAGTCATAAGCTCATTTCTTGTTGTTTCTTGTTGGGTTTTGTTGATTTTTTATTTGGTTGTTTTTGGGCAGGAAGTGAGGAAAATGTCAATTTTTGAAGAAACATTTGAGATTTTCTGGGGCTTATATTTTACTTTTAAGCAATAAATGTGTTTTCCTTGGATGAAGTGCTTTTGCTTCTTGTTTCAATTTTTATTTTAACAGAAATTATGAAAGTACTGCCTTCCAGTTTTGCTAGACAATGCAGAAACTCTTCTAACACCTCTGGAGCATTCAATGTTGACAACAGCTACATAAAGAACATTGTACTTGCAAGGACATTCTATCAAAAATATGGTGGTGCGGTGGAAGTTTCAGAATGTAAATACCTGCATAAGTAATGTAGAGAAAAGAGATGATTTCTTTAATGTAGACTGCAATCACCTGGTAGCATGCTTGAGTTCCACTTAAACCCTACTTTATGGTTTCACTAAGAATATTTGTGAAGCAATACCTAAACCATCATTTCACTCTTGCTCCCATTAGACTTCTCTATAAAATTGGCTGAATCCCTCCCTGGGATCATAAACCAAAGGAAATGCTTGACTTTGAGACAAACTAATGGTGAGGCCTGGGGGAACAGCTTTACCTGGTGGCTTGCTGAGAGCTAGAAATGGTCTAGCCTGTTTGTGGTAGTGCTATAGTACAGCTTTTTCTAAATTCCTGACAATAATGTTTTTGCAGGAGTGTGTCTGTGTATGTGATGCTGATGCACTCTCACATTTGCATCTCAAAGGGATGGTATCCAGACTCCAGGCTGGATCCCCTGGCTCTGTAAGAGGAATTGGTTGTGCACAGGCTGGAAGACCACATTAAGTATTCTGGATCCACTGTTACTAGATACCGTACAGTGAAATTCTTTCTATTTGCAGGCCCATCACAACTCTAAACACCAATCAGAGGAACAGCTTTGATTTGGGAATTGATTCCAGGCCAAGGCAGAAAAACCCAACAAGTTATTCAGCTTAACTTTTTTCCAAAGTTATCACTACACAGAGCCACAGATAACTAAAAGAGTATCTTTCACAACAAAAATAAGAAGTATCCCAACCTGTCTAAAGGTAAAAGCTAAGCTCCAAAAAACTGCAACAGTTCATCTAAGTTTTTCTGATGCCTGGTACTCATTCACATAAAAAGAAAATATAACTCGGAGAAATGGGTGCGATGGTATCAGACACTATAGCTTAACCACCATTTCACTGTAAACACATTCAACTGCTAGCAGAGATGGCATAAATAATGTTGGTTCAAATGTGCATTTGCAGGAGCTTCCCTCTGGAGAGAGCTTAATTTGCTTCCAGTTATCATTTAAGCCTGCAGATTAATATGCATCCCAACTGGAAGGAAGTGCTGCAGGAGGGCAAGGAAACCTCCTTGAATGGGTAAGAACCTGCTGAGGAAAACTTGAAGGGAAAAAGAGGCTCATAAAAGGTGGAAGCAAGGACAGGTAGCCTGGGAAGAATACAGGGATGTTGTCCAGGAAGCTAGGGACAAGGTTAGGAAAGATAAAGCTCACTTAGAATTAAACTGGGCTAGGGATGTTAAAGATAACAACAAGGGCTTCTATAGGTACACTGCAAATTAAAGACAGATTAGGGACAATGTGGGCCCCCTCCAGAAGCTATCGGGAGAACTGGCTACCCTGGATTTGGAGAACGCTGAGGTTCTTAATGACTTCTTTGCCTCAGTCTTCA
>JANRGW010014554.1:4076-18948 GCA_024733675.1 Psilopsiagon aymara | reverse complement strand
CCTTGAATAGATGACACCATCCTTTGGCCACCCACTGCTTTATCGGCTCCCACCTCTCACACTGGGGCAGCAGCATCAGGGTAATAGGGGGAGGAAAAAAATGAGGGAGTGAGGAAAGGAGAGAGGTGGGGAGAGAGGAAGAGAGACCTGTTTGAAAATAATTGGAGGCTGTTAAACAGAGGAGCCCAGCATATCACTCTAGTAATGGAAATAAATTCCATTGTATTTGCATTTTAATTTTCCACATAAACAAAGGCCCAGAGTGTGCTGGCTTCGCCAGAATCACCGGCCAGAATTTAATTAGAAATGAAAAGTTTATAGGGTCCTCTTTAATGCGATTAATGCACAGTTAACATTTATCACATACATATGCTGGAATCGCCTTTTTTAAGCAACCACCGGCCATGAAATGAATTTCTTTTCAACTTTTTTAGCATGCGTAAGGAAGGCTGTCTCTGGTGAGGCGGTCCAGTGAGCACACTCCTGACAGCTTGGTAAACTGCAGCCCACAGAGGCTTAGTAGCCCCCATCCTCGCTGAGGAAAGTTCAAGGTGGCTTAGAGGGAAGCATGGTCTAGTGGTTAAAGCCTGAGGTTGGGAGTCAGGGGATCTGGGTTGTATTCCCAACTCTGCCACATGCTCACTGCATGACTGACTTGATCGCAGCATCTGTTTCTCTGGGTGTTAAAAATAAAAGAGAAATCAGGTGGAAGAAGATATCTCAGCCTCAGACCCCTCTGTGTCTCAGGCTCTCCAGAAATTTGCCCAGCCCTGTTGTATGGGATCTGGATTGGATCCTGCACTGTACTAACCTCTCAGCTCTCCTCCCCATGCCCAAACATCCCTATGCTGTCTGTGGGGAGGGGGAAGCACCTGCAGCACTTGCCTGATGCGAGAGGCTGGGCCTCCTGAAGAGACATGTCTTTGTACTGCCCCAGGCAGCACTGCTCCCTGAGAATGGGTTCATGTGGACCTCACACTGCTTGTGTGAGACACACATCTTCCTGCTGAGGAGCATGATGAGTGAACAAACTCAGCAGTTTGTGCAGTGTGGGAACCCTGGCAGCCCATCATGAAGGGACCTCTATTCACTGCTGAGGCAGCTCCACATTTCTTAAGGGGATCTTCTAATGCTGGTTTGGACCAAAAAACTACCAGATGTAAGATACTGGGGCTGTCAAGCCTGAACCTCAGATCCTAACATAAACCTAATCAGGAGCAACTACCTCCTTCCTTGTGGTAGGGGTAATTATACATCCCTTACCCTGCAGGGACCTAAGAGGTCAGTCACCCCATGAGTGCTTACAGAAAGCTTTGGGCTTGTGTGCACAGGGACTCTAGGAAAAGCAAGTAGAAATCTAGAAAAATTATCAATATCCTTCCCTTGCAGAGCACAATGCTGAGATAAAAGGCTAAAAGTGAACACCTCCCATGTGAGCCCATACCCCTGCCAGAGCCAGGAGGGCATCAGGCTTGTCACTTCCCTCTCTCCTGGCTTCCAGAGGTGAAGGGGACAGAATCACCACTAGTGTCCCCATTGTCTCTTCCTTTTTCCCCCTCTTCTGCTCTGGCTGTGTGACAGATGGGGCTATGGACCCCCTGCTCCCACACTTCCTTTCTGGGCTTGCAGACAAGCAGAGCAAATAAACCAGGCCCATGGACACAGAGTGTTAGCATGTTAGGGACACAGCAGGGGAAGGAGGAACATGAAACCTCTATTGATCCCTTGAGGAATGATGTCCCTTCCTTATCTTATCAGATTCTCTTCACTCTTCAATTATAGTCTGTTGAAATTGGCCTCTTAACCCAAACAAGATAACCTGGGTAATGAGAAGAAGAGTGTGAAGGGAGGGGAGGGGACAGGAAGGAAGGGCAGAGTCCAGTGCATTAAACTATGGCTGTCATTAGAAATATCTCCTTTAGCATAACCTCTCTGCCCCCACTATCCCCAGGTATCAGATGAACTAGCGCACATCCAGTCACTAACAAATGTATCATGCCATATACACTCCCCATTCCCTCAGATGCATTAGGTACCCCCGACAGGCACATGTTCCCACATTTGTACATGACGTTTCTGCGTGTATGTATCTGTACCCATCCTGCCACACAGGTCCTGTATTCACACACCTCAGCAGATGCCACCCTGCCATATGCACACTCACACACATTTATATGACTGATGCTGCCCATCACACCAGCTGCATTCTCCTCAGCATGTTGGTGGTATGGCTGCCATAGCACCTTATCCCCAGGTCTAACCAGAAGAACTGCTGACAAAAAGAGAGGAGCACTGCTAGGACCTCCCCAGTCATCTGATCACAGCCACAGTTCATCAGTGCATTCATGCAACTGTCTTGCCGTCGGGAAGCAGTCACACAGAATCCTGTGCAGAGCCCTACAGAAATAGACAGGCTTCCAAAACGTGTATTGCCGTGCCTTGCTCACCTCTATGACTCCCTGCATGTGACTGCAGAGTTACAATGCTGTTTCCATGGATAAGACTTTTCTTAGTTGTTACACAGACCAGTAATACATATTTGCTATAAGTCTATACTCCCAGCTGGACATGTTGCCCTAGTAATATGCTCATGCTCCTCCTCATACACATGTCATGGGGTATAGGGCATGTCTTGCCCAAATATCTATTACAGATAAGATTGTCTGGTGGAACAATAGAGACTGAGCAGCCTATCTGCACAAATGCACCCAGGTTTCCATGCTCAAATTACCTCACTGTGCCCAGTGATCCCAGAGCACATTCAAGTGGTGCGGAAGATGCTTTCATTTTGGAAAGGTGGTGCTCTGAGCCGCATAAGGGCTTCGTTTACAGGGCTGGCACCCTCCTCTCATGCTCTTCTAAAGACTGGATTTCCCAGGATCACTTTATCCACTGCCTTTTACTGTGCCAGGGGCATTTCCTTGTATACACATCCATCTGAAATGGGCCACACTCCCTTCCATTCCATGTCTTCTTGTCCCACTAGCCCTGCCAGTTTTGCCCACTGGGGATGAAGACCCATGGGGGAGTCACCCAGAGGCATATATTTTTCTTTGAATATTTGGAGGTCACAGAAATTCATGTAATCTGCAAAAGGGGTTAGAATTAGGGCAGTCATCTTCACAAATTTATACATATGCTCTCAAGTGCACACAGCATCTCTCTGCAGTTCGCCCCTGCTTATCAGCTTCTGCACCTCACAAGAATTAGCATGCAGCCAAATACACTTTCTGTGTCCCACATTCTGGCTGCCTCCATATGCACGACCCTTGACTCAGGCACATACAGAGCCCGAAGTTGTTAAAGCCACATAAGGAAGTTGGATGTCAGTACTGGATGACTTTGCATCTTGTTTGGCACAGTGGCCAAGGCTGCCTTATGCAAAAAAGCATCGGTCTGGTTTTGACAGTATCTGAGTAAAATCTGCTTTAGCCTTTCACTCCATCCTTATCCTTTCCTCCCCCAGCTCCACCCAGCTCTCCTCCTGCTCTCTCCTCCTTCAGCATCACAAATACTGCCTCTTTAAAACTCTACATTGGGTGTTTACTCTGTAGGGAGAGGGAATTTGTGATGTTGTGCAATTTCCACTCTGCTCATTTGGCCCATTTGTACATAGCATGTCCCAGAAATATGTTTCCTCAATGTCCTTAGAAGGCAGACATCATGCCCTCTTCTTCAGAAATCATATTCCTTCCTCTCTTCTTCTACATCTCCTCCCTTCCATATTGATTTTATTAATAAATGTGAATATATTTTTTGTGTATGATTTATGTATATTTTTTCAAGCTCAAAAATCTTAATCTAAACAACCAACAAAGGACCTAAATTTAAGCAAATATTAAAGGAGGCACTAATACATAGCTACATTGTTCTGTGGCCTTTCTATTTCAAGGCAGATGACCAAAAATTGTCCTTAAAATAATTTTTAGAGAAATATGAGTATGTTCAAAGGCAATAGACCCTTTAAGAGATGCCCAACTATTCGTGACCAGAGACTACCACAATTTTTAAGTGAAAACTTGAAAATGGGCAGTGGGGCAATGAGGTTGCCCTCATATTTCAGCTCAGCTTGAAGAAAATGAGGACTAGGTCTGGGAATTGAAGGGCTGGGATATTAACCCTCCCTAATCAAAGAGGGACTGGCTTGTTACCAGAACCACCCAAACTACCCTGAAACTAAAGGTGGTACAGAGCATCCTGCCTGACAGGTACGTGAGGGTTTCTTTTGTGACTTTGTGACCTTGTCACAGTCTCTAGTTTTCTTTTATAAACTAATGAACACACATTAATCTGCCTTGCAAAACATGTATACCACCCTCTCAACTGCTACAGTGATGGGCATTTTGAGCAGAGCTGATAGCAATCCCTGAAGCAATTTGCCTCCCAATCAGAGATGGATGTTTAACCCTGTGCCTTGGACCCTGCAGAGAGGGAAGGGTGCTTATCTTGGAAGGAGGAGGAACTGTTCAAAATGGAGCTGAAAGAATAAAAACTAAATTGGCCCCCAGTCAGGAACAATTAATAGAGGCAAAGTCAAGCATTTCTCTGTATGTGTACATGTGTGCGAGTGTTGGGGGAGTTGCTAGAAGCCTAGGGAGCAATATGCTGTGCAGATTTTAGAAAAGCTACAGGAACTGCAGAGCTAGGGGATGACAGCAGCAAGAAATGTCCTATTTCTATTTTTCATACAGGCAGAGACAAGCCACCAGAACCTCCCTTCCTGATTTAACAGTGAGGTTTGGGTAAATGTTTCATACATAGCATTCACTGGGAAGCCTATCTGTGAACTCACAGTCCGTTAACTCAGGCTTTTGGCACATCACTCTTCCTCCTCTCTGTCAAAACTAGTACACACATAAATCCCAAGCCAGACAGAGGACAACGGAATATCTTTCCCCCACCACATCAAACTCCCACATATGCCTCCTTTAGCCTACCAGCATTTTGTGTCACCGTCTATATACCTGCCCAGAGACATGCTCCCTGCCATATACTGGTAGTCTCCAACCACCAGGCGCATTTTCCCAAAGGTGCATATCTGCATTGTGCTCACAGTCCTCCTATAAATGTCCAATAAAAAAATGCAGTATAACTCTGCTTTACCTTCCCTATACCCCCCTCTGAACACATCAACCTTTCAAATTTACTTACTATATATATAAATGTACCTTCCATGCTCCTCCTACTTCATCACTCCCTCTCAGTGTCCATTTGGACAGACATATTCTGCCCATATGTCTCAAACACTTCATACGTACATCCTGTCATTCTTCACACCTCTACCACAGCTATTCCTCTCCTATGGCTTCAGGATTGAACTATTGTGTTGTCCATTTCCCAGTGACAAGGAGTCTAGTTACAGGGTTATTGATTGGTTTTCATGCAGACAGATGGATCTGCCTTTGGTCTCCCCACCAAAATCCAACTCTATATGGGCTGATTGTCACTGCTCCAGGGATAGGATTTCACCAGGAGACCACCCTCCATGCAAACATCCTTCACCCAGGCCATGGATGGTAATAAATGGAGTCAGGCTGAGCCATAATAAAAGCAATTGAGTGGGTTACCTGTGCAGACATGAGATTTATACCTCCTCATATTTGATGTGATTGTTTTATTGAGTTCTCAGTGCAGTTAGGATGCCGTTTATTTATTTATTTATATGCCTACTTATCAGGCAAGAGGGGGGAGGCTGTTGCAGTCTGGCTAGTGTTCAGTCTCCGTCTTGTCAGATATGAGCCCAAAGAAGAGGGCTCTCCAGTTTTGCTCTGCCTTTTACCTAGACTTGGTCTTGGTGGGTGAGCCTTGGCCAGATGTCTCATTTCCTACAACAAAGATGTTTGTTTCAGGATCCCTGAAACCTTGAGGACTGTCTGAATTATGAGCCTAGTAGAAGCTAAGGCAATGGTGTAAAGAAAGATGTGTGTATATAGAGATTTCCTAAAAGAACCTCTCAAAAGAAATTCCTATTTACGCTGTGCCTGTTTTGGACAATGGGCTGTGATCTATGCACAGAGCTTCTTTATGCTATTGCAATAGAAATAGTAAGCAGTGGCATTGCTTCTGAGTCTGTCATCGCATGTGAGCGTTGAGAAATATTAGCAGGTGCAAATTGATTGGAAATGAATATTTGTAAGTGCACTCTGAGGAGTTCGGAAGCGGAGTGATTAGATTTGTGATTTTCAGCTGGGTAGATAGCCATATAAGTGCTACAAAATCAGCTCTCAGTTACTGGCACTAGAGAAAATTGGAGGCTAGTGCTGAATATCCTACTGTCTAGTATTTCATCACAAGCCTAGCAGTATTTGTTGTGGGTTTTCCAGCTCCTCTAGTTGAGTGATAGCATGAGAATTTCAGTTCTCATTTAATGAAGTGTATTTCCAGTGCTTGGGGGGGCTTGAAAGGGGCCTGTCAGCTTTCTGGAGACTCAAAGGGCTGTATTGTTAAGGTGTTTTTAAAGTTGTTTAATGGGAGTCAGATATCCAAATCCCTTTTAAAATTTATGGTAGAAAAGAGAAAACAAATAAAAAACACCCACATGGTATTACAACTACTAGTGATTTTTATGCTAATTGCATGATTTAGGCAGTGCCTTGGCATTTTTAAAGTTGGGAGTGGTAAATATGGCCATGCATGTATGGGATCAAATAGATTAATTGGGATTACAGTGGAAAAATCCTCATTCCTCTTAGCTCTCTGTTTAAAGAATAATTGTTTTGGGAGAAAAGCTCAAACGTCTCTGATACTTTCATGAGTAGTACTCATCATCCAAGCCATTTACAAACAGATGGGATTTCCTAAAGCCCTAGTTAGCTGTGTGGATATCAGGTCAGTGACAAACACTTTTGGAAGTCTTTACCTTTGCATTTATAGAGACCCTCCCTAAAAAGTGGGATCCCTGAATATTTTGCCAACTCTAAGTAGAAAGCCTAAATCCCATTTAAATTTCAACATGCCTGAATTCGAAGACCATGGAATATAAGCAAAGCTCAGCCTTGTCCGACTGTGTAGAAGTCATGTCTTTCTATTGAAGTAATATGGAAATCTTTTGTTTGAATGGGCTTTAGGATCAGAGGCAGGTTTTCTAGGATATTTGATATATGGCTGAAAACATGACTTTGTTTTGTATGCGTCATGTCATCATACCATAAATGGTCCAGCTGGACTGCTAGAGCATTATCTATCTCTTTAGCCAACACAAGATTATTCTTATTGTACATTTGCTTGTTATTAATGCCATCTAGTTACATATATTCCAAGAAATCAGGAATTCCTATGGGATGCAATTCCACAATTTAATGGACTTCCCTATCAGAGGATACCTTCTGCTACCATTTAAATGTTTCCTTTCTTATTTCCCTCTCTTCACTCCTGGCAATACTGCTTTGTTTAAACACCAATAATTCCTTTCCTGATGGAGGAACTGTGCCCTTCAGATCACTGTATTGTTCTCACCACTTCATCATTGCTTGGCCAAGCCACTTATATTTTCTCCTCTTTTCTCTCAAAGTCAAATGAGGTTTTTTACATAATAGTGATTCTGGTAAATGAGGTTTAGCTCCATAAGACTCATTCACCCAGCACTGAAATGCAGCTACCTCTGTGGCAGAATGCAGCAACCACTCTGTACATGCAGAAGCTTGAAAATGTTTAACTTCCAACAAAAATCAAGCTTTCTGTACATCTATGCAAAAAAGAAGGGCTGGGATTTTCAGGTGATAAAGGGACTGATGTGGTTTTGAACTTCCAGGTTCACAGAACAGAGAGCTCAAAACTTCCCAGTCACAACCAATTTTACTTTCTAACTACCTCTCTTGAGCTAATATCTCTGCAATATGAAAACAAGAAAAAATGCAGCTAGCTTATTGTAGTTCCCACCATACAACCTTCCAGTGGCCAGATATGAGGAATAAGACAAAAAGAAATGCTGTGAGCATTCATTTACTCTTTCAGCTGCAGTAACATTGTCTGTAACCTCTGCTTTATGAGCCTGTCCTTTATTTGCAAAGATAAAAAGAAGATAATGCCAGGTTTGTGTCTGATGGAAAAGAATCTGAATTTAAAGGATATTCTCTGTAATGAAGCCCTGTGTGACCCAATCGCTTTCTTTGCTCAGCTGAGAGCAACTGGCAGTAGGAGTTTTCTAGCTCGAGAGCATGCTCTGATGCAGGAAACTGCAGAGGAACCTTAAACTCAGCATCAACTAAAGGAGAGGATTGCTGATAGCACCCTGAGTTTCTTCTGTGTGTGCTAGGAAGTGGCACATTATGAGGCCTGGTGAACTCTATTGGGTAGTGTTAGACAAGTTTTCTTCACCCCTCCCTTACACCAACAAACACATGGTCAGTCAGAGACTAATCCAGTCTACATGGCTAGTCTAGTCCTTGGTCTCTCTACTGAGAAAACTGACTTGTAGCTACTAAATACTGATGGTGGTGGTAGGTTTGTGTGACACGCACATACGCTTGCCACTTAAAACTGTGTGATTCACCCTGTGTTCACTGCATGTGGGCCAAGCAGCTGTTGCTGGGTTTGGTCCCGATGAACAGAGTGCTATTAGAGATACTCTGTACTCTTACAGCTTCTCCCTAGACTCGTTACCTGTCCCCAAAGAATTCCATATTTTTTTGTGGGAAAGACAGGGTGAGATTTACAAGTGACTTTGGCCAGGGTGTCCTCTGGGGCAGTTCTCATGGGAGGCTAGCAAGAGTGACTCAGAAAGCTGTTTGCATAACATTGATTTCTTCCACATGTGACATGGCCCCTGCCCTAAATCACCTGCCTTTTGCCAGACTCAATTGCTTGTTTTGAGATGTTATGTTTACCTGAATTGAGGTTCTGTTTGATTCTTGCATGGGCTTGAGCCTTAGCTGATGTAGAACAACCTTGGGTCCAGTTTTGGACCTTTTCTCGTTAAATGTTGAGCTCCATGGGCATTTTTAGTGAAAAGTCACACTGAGTTTTACAAAGGTAGCTAAATGTTGTTATTTTTATTTTACAGCTGTCAAAACAGCCTCATAAGGAGTCTGTGTGATTGGCCCAAGATCAACCAGAAAGTTAGTGGTAAGAGAAATCTGGTCTCCAGTATGCCATTCTTTGCCCTAAACTACAGGCGTGCCCACAGCCACAGAGTTGGCCATATGAGCAATAGCACGTCAATGTACAAGTATATTCCATCAGTCATTACAACCTGAATCAGTGTATGTGTATCTTCTCACATGTGTTTTTAAAAAGCACATTGTTATCGGAGACTTTAACTAGGAATCATTAGCCAATTGTTATATAATGAAAGAAGAAACATCTCCCCGAACCAAGCACTTAACACCAGAAATTTAATGTATATCCAATACCTAAGTGAAGACTGAAAAATACCTAATGACTTGACTGAGATACTATATCCACTAAACTCTGTTCTTTGCTGTGGGGTATTAATTAGGGTTACTCTCAGGAACTCAGGGTTCAAAGCGTACCAATTCAGCTGACTGGCCTCCGTAATACTTTGTCTTCAGTATTCCTTGGATAAGGACTAACTGGGGCTCCCTAGTGCTGAACCCAGACACAGGAGAGCTGAGATAGAGAGACAAATTGGGGTGGAGGGGGAGTAGGAGGAGTTTGCCCTTCTGGACCTGTAAAGAATTCATTAATTTAAGAGAAGCAGGAAATAATGTTTAAACTACAATTGCATCACTTGCTGCATAACTGTGAGCATGTGTCATGATGTGTTCCATCCTGTTCTCACTAAAGTACACCACCTACTTCGAAAGATTTTTGGGGGGTGATTATTATCTCAAGAAACCTGCATTCTTAGACTAACCGTACGTGCTACAAAACAAAGGGAAAATTCTCACTGACATCTGCCTCCAAGTTCATAGTTAGGAGACCGCTGCAAGGCTCACAGCAGTGCCTAAGTCCAGTTGAAATATTCTAACCCAAATCGACCAAAGATAACTTATTTATATTCATATGACAGATGGAAAGTTTGGGCTGGCAGGGTGCTCAAGTGATTTAAAGTAAGCATGAAATGCTTACCAAGGAATTAAGAACTTGTCACTTGCACACTTCTCAATTGAATGCAGTATGTATATGCGTGTTTATATACTGCATGTATGTGTGCGTATATATATATATACACACATGTGTATATGTGTGTGTACCTACACACACACAACAGGCTTATACTGTGTGGTACTGAATGTATGAAACGGGAACAGGAAAGCTCCTGGTGCAGAGATAGCTGCTCTGTCTTGATCCTGTCAGTTCTGGCGCGCTTTGCTTATTAACTAGTATACTCTCTAGACTTTTTTGCCATAATTAAAGGAAAATTACTGTGTAGCAGAAGACTTAAATTTTTTTCCTGACTCCTGACAGGGTAGTTAAGTCATGATTTTCACTAGAATTTGCATCTAGCCTTTATCTGCCTGAGTTTGGAGTGAACAAGTGTTTGATAAATCTCAACACTGAATTACATGCTGTCCCAAATGCTTCCTCATATTCTCCGGGCAATACTGGCAGATCAGTGCAACACAGGCACACAGAATTCATGTATCACAAAAATAATTAATAGAAAATAGATTTTTTAATGGTTTAGGGAGACTCTAAAAGTGGAATTGAGACTGTGCTGTTTTGCAGGCACTCACCCGAAAGCCTTTATTATGTTAGATGGATCCCCAGAAAGAAAATAAAATGTAATTAATACACTTTCAGAAAATCTTAGAATAACCAAAAGTTTTTTGTTAGTGTGTACAAGTTTTTTGTTAGTGTGTACATTTTGAAGTGCGATATTCACCGGTCTATCTAAGGACATAGGTAACTTGCATTTCCCTAAATGCCTCACTTATGGTTTCAAGAAGTTAAACTGCTCATGGATGAGCAGTAATAGCTCTGGACACTGGGCCAGTACAGATTTTGCTTTGGAAACTCCATATTTTGAAAAATAAGACAACAGATATTTCTAGAAGGTTGGGATTTAAAATTATCACCTATCCAAAACCACTCAGAGACTTGGAATGTTAGATTAACTCCAGTTTGTGATCGTACTACTGGTAAGGGATGTGCTGTTACAAGAGATTGACCCAATCTTTTATGTCTATTTTGACAATGGGAGAGAGAAAAAAATGTGTATTTAAATTGTGAATTTAATCTCTCTTTGTATTTTGTGGGTTTTGTGAACTGGAGTCACAAAAGGCACCAGAATGGTGAAGCTCATGCTGCTCTCAGCGGCACCAGGATTGGGCCCTTATATACTTGCTCTTTCCTATTCCACTGAATTTTTTTGTGGCTCGCTGTCCTGTTCTTGCCTAGCACAAACTTGCAAATGTTATGACCTGTGATATGATATGCTCAGTTTCTCACAGATGTGAGTTTTGAGGAGCTCCGTGCAAAGTGGGGGCCTGAATTTTTAAAAGTAGTGGAGACTTACTCTTAGGAAGTCAAAATGTTATTGTGCCTTGGTGACTACACACTCAAATTCCATCACAGTATGAATCAAATATGGTGGGTCACAGCTGAGCCTCTTTAATGTAATAACACTTAGTAGCTACAAAGTTCTTGTCCTTCTCAAAGCATTTTATAAGCACAATATGACATCTGCTGCCACCTGCTCCTGAGAAGGATCAGTTTTCAGTTACAGTGTGGGGAAACTGAGGTACAAAACCCCAAAGCCCTGACACAAACTGGTAGCAAAGGCAGAAGCAAAATCTGCACTCAGGTTTCTGCCTGGGACATCGCAACCCAGGGATGAGGCTGGAACTTCAGTAACATTTGGCTGCTAACATCCCTTGGGCTAGCTGAACTATGCACATGCATCAAGTTTTTAATATGCTCTTCCTCTGAAGAGCCCAGATCCATTCCTCTGGATTTCTGTACCACCAGCTGAATTCCTCTCAGGGATAGCTGGCTGTCCTTCCACAGCTGCCTTTGTAAGGTGTCTGAATGTCAAACTGTTATTATTTCAATACCTGACTGAGAGAGTAAGAGAGACCTGGAGGTTTTTTAGGAGGGTGTATAATTAGCCGATCAGTATTATGTTACCCTGTTCATAACTTAATAACCATTTTAATACAGATGGCACACACAGGGATAATTTCCTAGGGTAGCCTAGCAGTATATTACAGAGACAGTATGTCTGAGGGAATCTTTCTTAGCCAAGGTACATTCTACTAGCTAATTCTACCTGCTGTTTTCAAGATGATTTGGGATAATTCCATATCATTTGCAAAATATTAAAACCCATTTATATAGGATGCCAGATTTAGAAATACACAGTCTGAGTTATTAGACATATTTTGATGAATCTGCCACAAAAAAGTGCAAAAAAACCCACTGCATTTTCTTGGCTATTTATTTTTTGCTTCCCTTGCTATAAATACACCAGGTTTTTAAAAAAAGATCTGGCTAAACTTACTATATATCAAAAGGGCCAATATACTGACTTGTGCGGTTTTATCTATGCAGACACTACAAGAGCCTGCACGCATATTTACCTACACCCTATATACATTTATTTGGGTAGGAAGCACTGTTTGGGATTACGTGCAAAATTTTGTGTGTTCTTGCTCAGTTGGTGAGGTATTCCGCACCTACGTATGTATCTATCTTTTGCAAATACCCTTGTGTTACTCTGTTTCTGGAGGTTGTATTTCTGAGAGCATAGCCAAGGTATCTGTACATTACATTACAACAAACTAGCGTGATTACTTTTACTGTGTGTATGAGAGTCTTGTGTGTTGCCAGAGTGTGAAGATCCAATGTATGCCGCATTTGCAAGTGCAGGCATGTGGACAGCCCTGCCGTGTGTCAGTACCTGATTACAGCTATCACCGGCCTTTCTCTCCAGCATCGACCCTTTTTTTTTTGCCTGTCATACGGTTATTTTTGTCACCTCAAACCTGGGACCAAATCCGGCTCCCTCCGCCCACAAAACTCGCACCCTAGCATGTGGGGAAGGAGCTGGGGGGAAATTGTTCGCCAGTGCTGAATCGATCCTGCTGCGTCCTATTGCTCTGCGAGGGCCGAGATCGGCCGTAGCCGCAGCACCGCAGGGAGCAGCGCACCCCGCCAGGAGAAGGGGCCGCCGTGCTTGCGGAGCCGTTCCCTCGGGGTAGAGATAGGGTGTGAAACGGGGAAGTGGGTGCAAGGGAAATCTTCTCCCTCCAGCGCTCAGCGGCTCGGGGCTGTAGGCACGGCTCGGCAGCTGGCAAGGGCGCTCGTTCAGAGCCCTGATACCGCGGCAAGGCTGGCGGTCACTGACCGCCCGAGAAGGGTGTTGGAAGGGACAGCGGAAAACCTGGCTCCACCACCCGTCAACCCGAACTGTCTCCCGGCCTTTCGGCACAGCGGGCTTTTTGGCGGGATGATCACTGCTCCCGCAGCACCGCTGCCCGCCCCGGCGCGGGCGGGAGCCGCAAGCCGCAGACCTGCGGCAGGAGCAGCGAACCCCGGAGCAGAGCTGCTTCCCTGCTGCCCTGGCCTGGGCTCGGGGCTCTTGCCGGAGACGGGCAGCGCCCGGTGGGCCGGGGTCGGGGGCTGGAGGGCCATGCCCCGCGTTCCCGCTGCGGGTCGGGGACTGCAGTAGTCTGGGTCTAACCTGACCGAGGAAGGGTCGGCCTGTCTGCGCTGTTGACAGGGATTTTATGGGGTTGTAAAGAGGCGATTGGGCCACGAGCAGGGCTGTTGGGTTACCCTTACCTGTTTATGGAGGAGACACTGGGGACCGTGTCGTTGTCGCAGATGCCCTCGGCCAGTAGCCTGTCCCGGATCTCCCAGGCGAACATTGTCGGGTTTTGTCTCTTGTACTCGGCGATTTTATCCACTACTTTGGGGGTCGCTACTTTGGGTTTGGACCCTCCGATCACGCCGGGCTTGATGCTCCCCGTCTCGTAATACCTGCACAAAGAACGGACAGTGACCTGCCGTGCTCGGAACAGCCCCGCAGCCCCCGAGCACCGGGTGCCCTGCTGCCCCAAGGAGTTCCCCGCGGCCCCCGGTCCTGCTCCCCACCTTGGCTTCGGCCCGCCGGAGCGCGGCGTCGGGCCGCGGCGGCTCGAGGGCCTCATAGCGCAGCTCAGCGGGGTGCCGGGCCGCCTGGGCTGAAGCTGGGGAGGTCCCTTCTCCTCTGCAGGGCTAGCTCCCCCTCTCCTTCCCCTCCACCCACCTTTTTTTCTCCCTTTTCTTTTCCCCTACGTGTGAGAAGTGAGGGGCGCTGGGCTGTTCGCTGCCTCTCCCTTCCCCCGCCTTACACGCACACACTCGTTTCAGGCCCGGGCATCGGGAAAAAACCCAGAAACCCTCGCCTCGGTGCCGCCGCCCGGAGACGAGGCCCGCTGACAGCAGGGACGGGCCAGGCGGCAGGGGAGGGGGTGCAAGCAGCGCCGGGCTCACACCTCCTCCCCTGCCTTGGCTTTACCGTCTCGAGGCGCTGGCAGGGCTGCTGGTCGGGAGCACAGTTTATCCATCTCCAGCCCTCCCCGTGACCCTCGGCAGCGGGTGCCCGTAGCGGGCAGCTGCAGCCCATCTCCCCGTGTCCATCAGCTCTGCCCTCTGCTCTGGCCGGTTCCTGGCAGCCGCACGCAGCGCCCGCGGCTCTGCAGCCTGCTGACACCATTCCGCAGCCCGGCCGCAGGGCTCGGGCGGCCCGGCCCCCCGAGCCTGCTCTGCGGATATTTCACACCACATTTGGCGCCGATCGGTTACCGCGGGTGTTTGTTTATTTATTTGCCCCGTTGTGTGTTTATTTACCCGTGTGTTTGCTAAGGCCTCTCGTGGATTGTTGCGAGTTGGGGATTTTGTTGTTGTTGGGATATTTTTTTTCCCTTCATTCTTTTTTTTTCCTTTCACTCTTTTTTTTAATCTCTCTTCACCCCCTCTCCCCCCC
>JANRGW010014551.1:0-27664 GCA_024733675.1 Psilopsiagon aymara | reverse complement strand
TACCCCCCCCCCCCCCCCCCCCCCCGTGCTGACATGACGACAATGTCTGAACCAGCCAAGGGTTTCTTGGAGTCCTCCCAGGTGGGTATCGATCAGACACAACTGGTTAGCACTCACCATCTAACAAGACAACAGGCAGGAAGGTCGCAACAGGAGGACAGACTTTTTTCAGACAGAATTGGTATTTTCAGACTGGCAACAGCATGTACTACAGGTGCATTCATTTGGAAAAATCCATGAGGATGAGGCAGTGGAATTAGAATAAAAAAAATATTTATTTTCTTCTTGTTTAGCATCCTATCAAGTTTTTTTGAAGGGCCAGGTAAGCCCCAGCACAGCAGATGGAGACCAGAGGTGGGGAAAGGAGAGGGTTGGACTTGGGACATGCCACAGCCCTCACTCCCAGCACACACACGCCAGGGTGAAAGACAAGGGTCCAGCTGCAGAAAGCAAACTTAGACTACCCACAGCTAACTTGCAGCACACGGGATGAAAATACTGGCTTGTAGTGATTACCCACATTTGAGACTTCCAGTTTACACTGAAATACAGTCTGTCTCTATGGGAATGGCATCATGACCAAACCAGGTACTGGCCAGGCTGTGAGCTGGGCAGCACGGAGTGTTTGCTGCTGTGACTATCGCCATCAACACCCGCAAGCCAGCCCACACGCAGCAGAGCTGAGGAGAGAGCGGCCATCAGCACCAGGCACAGCACTGAATCAGTACAGTCATCCCCACAGCTCAGAGGAGCATCCTGCATGGAAAGTAGACCGGGGAGACTTAGGATTTCCTGTAAAAAAATACTGCTTTCTAAGGGACACAGGGAAGGGAAGAGGACAAGCTGCAGTTAACAGGCTACTGTGTATAGGGCCAAGACCTTAAAAAACCTCTTAATCCTGCCAGATGCAGCAGAAGCATGGGCCTGTTATCTTCAGAGAGTGATTCTGGAAGGAAAAAGCTGAGGTTTTGGGAAATAATGGAAGCAGAGAGGAAACTGACATAACAAGGTAAATTCACAGAGGAAATAAAAACTGCCAGAAAAAAACCTAGCAAACATCAACAAGAAGCACCAAACAAGAGGAAAAAGGTTAAGCCTGATATTAGCAGGGAGAAGGATGAATATAGATAGTCCTAGGAAAATACTTATTTCACTTTGCTTTCATGTATTTAGTAGGCCCACAGCATTACTGACCCACTCAGGACAATATCTGCTAAGCAGGAGCCATGTAGGTGAGTGCCCCCCCCCAGGATCTGCGCTCCCTGAGGCAGGTGTGGTTTGCTCCTCAGAATAGCACGGGGAATTGATGTTTGACAAACACTAGGACCATGTATGCTTCCTCACTGCTGTAAAACCAAACCACATAGAACATAATGCAAAATAAAAGCACAATCAGTACCCGATAGAAGCCTATTCATGTGTCCAGACAGATACAATCCCAAATTCAGGTGGAAAAGAAGACTGTTGTGATGATGCATTTAATGCTCTGATCTGTTGTACTTTCGAGACATACTGCAGTGCATCTATTTGATATTTATAGCATGTACCCATAAGCAACTGAATCTGAAATTCCCTCCCCAAAACAGAAGCCAAGCTTATTTTGATACTAAGCTGCTTTCCAGAGAGAAAATGCAGAGACAGCTTCCCATCCCCTGTCCCCTGGTGCTGCAGTAAGTTGGCTCTGGGGTAACAGAGAGAGAAGGAAGCAAGGATCACAAGTAGTGAACAACATTTATAGACTCACAGTTTTACCTCACCCAGAGTGAGAGCTGGTCCCTGAGGAACTTGGCACTTGTAACTCTCCACAGCCCCCAACTACCACCCTGCCTTTTGTCTTCAATCTGCCTGCCCCCACCAGCAACTCATTTTTCTTTAACCTCACTACTCTTCAGTGCAGAAGTAAGAGACTGTTATACTTTGTGATGGTTATACAAGGGAGCAACAGGGGACAGAGAACAGCTTGCCTTTAACAACATCGCTACAGCCTAAAATTCCAGGAGACAGCTGAAATCCCATTTTTATCTTTCTGGCATTATGGGTCATTATCCTTTTACTGTTTCCAGCTTTTCTTTTTTTTTTTTTTTTCATGTGAGAGGCTGAAAGGAAAACTGCTTTAGATAGGTGATTTACTGTAATTTAGCTAACTGCTGTATAACACATTGCATTGGTATATTAAGTAAGTGCAACATGATAGAATGTGCCTTATTATGCAAGAAGTGGCTTTAATTGCTCATCATCTCCATGCAGTTGCACTTGGTGCACCAATATACTGCTTTTACAGTAGTAACAGTAATAGCTCAGGGAAATTCCCATATCAATGTGCAGGCTTTTAAATTAACGTGTCAGACACTCGAAGGAGGCCAAGTTCTGGGAAAACTTAAAACTATAAAAATAAGTAATGCCAGTCTGTTTCTCTTTTTTGTTTAATCCTAAATCTTTCTAGATCCAAACTCAAAAACCCCAACTTATTCAATCACATTGAGAGAAGACCTTGGCACCTGAAATCCAGGCAGAGCACACCTTTGAAATTTCAGTCCCAAATCTAAAACCAGGTACAATTCTGCTTCTGCTTCTTATTGTGAGACTGAACTCCACTTCAAAGACCCCTAATCTGGGAACTCATATGCTCGTATCATGGCTTAGTGGCATAGGCATGAAAAGCTGAGGACCGTGAGAGAAACAGAGAACTTGTTTCAACTTCAAATAGCTCCTCTTTCCTGCTTCTACCTGCTTTTATAACACGTGGGGAGGGAGAGGGGAGGGAAAGAGGGACACTACAATTAGGAAAAAAAAAAGAATGAGAGATCCTCTGGAGTAAATCCATTTTGACTCTATCCAGGGCAAATCATCCCAATCAGAAAATTGCTGCAAATCCTAACAACAGAAAAATATACATCTTGCCACTTGCTGCTCTCAGTTTGTCTCCCTGTAATGAATGACAGAAACACGGGGACTTTCAGCACACTGAACTGTCCTTGCTGCAGGTCAGGGCCGAAAAAAACTTCCTAAAAAATTCTCTTCCATCCTTTTTCCCTGTTCAGTTTTGTTCATGCCATGTGCTCTTCAAAGCGTAGATGTTACAGCAGGAAAATTGCAGATAACCCCTAGGTTACCCAAGTCCAGACAGCCAGAGATACACTCATCTCTCGGATCCCCTGCCACAAACTTCCTACATTCAGCATGATTGCCATAAGCAATTAAGCCACAAACAACTCATTTTCCAGGAAATGATCCCTTGATGCCTTTATCCACACCCCACATATTTTTCATGGTCTCACCATATGTCAAAACAAAGTGTGGACAGCAGATAGCATGTATCAGCTTATCCCAGCTCCTCATTGCAGCCCCAAACACACAGTGGCACAGATTTTACTGTGAGTACAAAAAAAACCCTCCAGGGCTTTTGCCATAGTTTTTGCAAGCTCACAGAATGATAGAATCACAGAATAGTTAGGGCTGGAAAGGACCTTAAGATCACCTAGTTCCAACATCCCTGACATGGGCAGGGACACCTCACACTAAATCATGCCACCCAAGGCTCTGTCCAACCTGGCCTTGAACACCACCAGCGATGGAGCATTCACAACTTCCCTGGGCAACCCATTCCAGTGCCTCACCACCCTTACAGTAAAGAACTTCCTCCTTACATCTAATCTAAACTTCCCCTTTTCAAGTTTTAACCCGTTACCCGTTCTCCTATCACTACAGTCCTAATGAAGAGTCCCTCCCCAGCATCATTATAAGCCTCCTTCAGACAGTGGAAGGCTGCTATGAGGTCTCCATGCAGATCATGTGCGAGCCTAAGCTACCATTCCTGCTTGGTTGTCCTCACTTTGCCTGCTCCATGCAGGTACTCTTGCTCCAAGCACTCCCTGCTTGCCATAGCTCAGTGAATCATGGCTCTGCCTCATTTAGTTTGGTTTCATGCAGGGGAGTGCATAACCCAAGGTGTTAAGCGCAAATGTAATAATATATTTGACACTGAGAAAAAAAGGAATCCATGAATAAATTTTCATTAGAATGTGATCCCACAGCTTGCTTTCTTGATTCCTCTGTGCATTTCCTTGCCTACTTCTCTTTGCCACCAACCAAATTACACTTGTTAGTGGCCATGACAGACAGAATGAACATATAAAAGGGCTTATTTTCCTTTTCATTATTATGATTGTGGGTGGAGTAGTGAAATGTCAGTAGAGACTGAATGAGATCTTTGTATATTAACAAGAAAATTTGCTGTGTATACAGCTCTGGATAAAATTTCAATTATCTTGGTGTGATTTATTGCATGAGCCCTTTTATGCTACCCTATCATTTCAGATAGGGTAGATCTGTCTGGTGAAGTATGACTGTGTTGAAGTTTAGTTGTAAAAGAATTCTGGCAGAGCCATGGCCATCACCCTGACTTCAGGTTTGTGAAAATCAAGGCAGGTAAGACATTAAATCCAACATTCAGTGCACTTTGGTTACCAGTCCATCTTTACTCTGTTTGGGCTGGACACAAGAGGGCATCATATTACACAGCCGATGGAAACACTTTCAACACTTGCAAGGTACCATCAATGAATAACTGGACACAGTGATGAGCAGTGGACCAGGCAAGGAATGGCACCTGTAGGAGAACAGAGAATTCTCGCACCCAACCAGAGGGAAACTGCTATTGGAAAACCAGTTTGCAACTATACAAACAATCCCTTAACACCTCAAATCAGTTTGCCCACAGTGACTGGGCCAGCTCCTGCAGGTACCCCCAAGAAATTATTCCTGGATTTCTTATATCACTTATTCTTGTCCCTATTCCTCCTTCCACCAAGGAACTGACATCATTTACTGCCTTGTTTGATGTCGGTCTTGAGTCAGTTGTGGTTTGCTGGTAAAAGGTCAAACATGCTGATGCAGATGCTGAAGTGAAGGAGCCAATATGAACACCTGGTTTAAGCCCAATGGCTAAAAATTGGTTATGTCAAAAGAATGCCTGGTCCTTTCCTGAATCCTGGTCAACCTTCCATCCAAAAATATCTTCTTAATGGGTTCTCTATGGGTTGAAAACTTCCAGCAGGTGGCATTAAAATCAAAGAATGCCCTTATTCAATGGACATGACTTCTTCATATTTTTCTTTATTTTCTATCCTTACATAATTAATTTATTTGTTACTCAGGGCAACTCTTCTTTTTATTATGCATTTCCGTGCTTCTGTCATGGTCTTTGTCCTCTTCTGAACTATGTCTATTTCCATTAGAATCTATCTGCTTTGGATAGAGCAACTCAAACTCACTGTAGCAATCAGGTGATAATATCCCTCAAAGTGGATAAACCCATGCTATTTTCAGTATTGTTCTCCTCTGAATATAGTCCAATATTGTTTCCCCTAGAAAATGTTGATTGCAACAGAAAAATGATTATATATTCTTGGTTTCCTGCCATGGAGAAGGAAAGCAAATATAAAACATGTAATTCTAATAAAGTCTTCCATGTTTTTCATACTCATACTATTCTGGCTTGATAATTTAGCCATATTAGCCATTCTGTGCCCATTAGGCAAAAAATGAGGCACATTACAATCATTGGCATATAATTCTACTTATAAAAACATCTTTGTTTGTGAGGCATTAAAATAGAGAAGAAATAAAGAATAAACATTAAAGGTTAATTTGGTTTAAGGCCATATCTTATTCATGCTACCAGGATTGGTATCAGCTAAATGCTTCAAGGTAAAAGGTGACAGTAAATTCTCACAAATGCTTCCCCTGAGATTAAACCTGGAATTAAACCCTGGAAGAAGTAAAGTAGAGAACACATGGAACAAATATATATATGTACACTTCTATGAATGTAGAAATGGTGATTCAAAAAAAAGGCTTCATGACATTTTTTTATGTCACAATTCACATCACACATTCCCACTGGGAAGGTGAATAAGGAAGTAAAAGATACCTCTAAATAATTAATAAGGGTCCTGGCGTATGCACAAGTCTTCCAAGAAACGTCTTGTAAAATGAGTCAGTTCATCAACCAAAACAATAGTAAACAGCAGTAAAACCAGCTTCATACGTCCCAGAGTATGTGCATTAACCCCATTTGGGGCAGATGGCCCAGCTCTAGCCTTCGCTGGCTCTGCTCTCCATTAATACTGCCAGAAGGCTGAGAAAGCCAGCTGCAGGAGCAGGTTTGGGGCATGGGCTCTTGTCTACTAGGAAATAGGAAAATTGACTGCTGAGCAAAGAACAAGTGCTAGAGTGACAGAAAATTACACTATTGGAAAACTTTCTGGACACTTGATCCATGCAGAACTGATGGACAGTAAATGTCCCAAGTTTTGCTGGTTCTTCTCAGCCTGCCTGAAGGTACCACAGTATTCAGATATTTCTGTGCTGCAGGTATGGCAAGGCCAACACTTTCAAGCAGCAGCTGGACTGACTTATTCTGCATAAATGACCACACTGAACATAACTGCAATGAGCCCAGAGTCTGTTTTAACTCCTAGATTTACCACCCCTGCAATGTACAGCTGATTTTTACAAGGTCCAATGCATGCCAACATAACCATCATTTATCCAGTGGATCCAAAATTTTGCCCTTTATGGGGAAATTGTTTCTGAGCTGAAACATTTTTTTCCCTCTTCTTGGCTTGAGCATTTAAATTTCCAACTGCCTTTTTACTAGACTTTGTTTACGGTTTCTTCATTCATGCCACTGTAATCGCTTTTCTTGGAAAGTGAGAGTGCTTTGAAGCCAGTTATCCAGATTGAATTATTACAAATCTTAAGAATTAACAAATCAGATATAAGATTTCAAAAGAACCTCATATCTTTAAAATATATTTTCTAGTGAAATTAAACATTGCATTCTTTTCATTAACCTTTCAAACATGTTTACATTTTGAAAGGCCATGCAGATGCAATTTTAATAACGTTTTTGAGTGCTAAATATTTTAAGATTAATTTAATTTTCTTTCTGAATCAAAGTAAACGTTTTTGTAAGTCATCTGTCCCTAGAAGCTGGGACTTTAAGTCAAGTTACAAAATGAAAATTTGGCATCATACCCAGCTGTCAGCATTCTGAAGGCAAACACCAGGCCCAGTCATACACAGACCTGGTGGTTACATGTTCAGAGCTTTCTCTCCATCAATCAAATGTTCTAGTGAGTTGTCTCTTACTCTCCTTTTCCTTGCATTTTCTTTTTCCTTCTTTCATCTTTTCATACCTGTGTTCTTACCTTGATAAACAAGAGACTAGAAATGGATTTTAAGAGGTGTTACACCCTGATAACCATGGATCATTTCTCAGCATTCTGACTCAGGATCATTTAGAGGACCACCTTATTTTCTGTCAGGGATTATTTCTCATTACTGGCAATGGAAAGAGATGCCCACAAAATAATCAGGTTTAAAATGCAGGAGTATGTGTACAGACCCAGACCTGGTTTCACACAAAGCTGGGCAAGTCTTGCTGGGGACCACTATTGCATGATTCTATGGCATCGTAATCACTCAGTATGGTATAATGTGGTACCAGGACATACAGATTTTAACTCTAACAGAGTGACTTTTGGGGTGACGGCTAAATTGTATTACATGCATGCATCTGCCTTACAGTGCCATGAAACTCAAATAATTTGAGCACACTTGAAAAGCCAACCTCAGTACTTCTATGTAATCCTTATATGTAGCTCCCATCCTCTCTAATATTACGTATTAGAGATGAAAACATTGAAGAAATGACAAGGATGGTACTAGTTCCTGATCCGAGGCCCATCGAGCAAATCCGAGCAAGATTCCAAGTAAGCAAAAGGAAGAAGTTCTGGATGTGACAGATCTAAGGCCAGTGAAACTAGTAGACAAAGGACATGGTGGATGAAAGAGCGTCTGGAGAACATCTGTCAGATGACTTAGAGGAGAAAAACATTTTGGTTTATGAAACAGAAAAACTACAATAGGATTTGGTAAATCCCTGACCTAAAAAGTGTGTGATGTTTGCTGCCCACTCACTCATCCTTGTGCACATATATTGACTATCATGGAAACAGAATTTTGGGCTGGGCAAACCTTTGGTCTCTTCTGTTGTTAATTGAATTTTCAATGACAGAAGATTTGTATATCTACATTTCAAAGTACAATTATATTCCCTTGATCACTGATAATTATCTCATTCTAAATTTTGTTTAATGAATTATATAAGCCTGGTACTATTTCATGTAAGAAAACAAAAAATAGTACTGCTTCTTATACGTTTAACAGCTTAATACAGTCAGAAGATCCAGCCTCATGAGGGACTTTTCTTAGATACGTAAATCTTTGCCTGAAAAATTTTCTGTTATAAATATCTGAGATAAAGTTTAATTACCAGAAATACAGCATTTCCTGTCTCCAAATGATGACATTTTCATATGTCAGTATGTATCTATTTAATGTTCCTTAAAAGGAACAAGTGAAAGAATACATACTGGTCCAATTAATCCTTGGTAAGCACTCCATGTTCAACAAGTGTCCAAGAGCAGTAGAGAGAGCTCAGGAAAAGCTAATGATTTAGGAAAATGTGCTCTGCACTAAGTAGAAATCTCCAAGAAGGAAGCAGTTGTACAGGCCAGTGTGAAAAATGGAAAATTGCCTTGGTTGAAAAAAAAGGAAGAAGGAAAGTTGCCTTCTATAGAACAGAGGTCACCTACAGCTGGACTGTATAGAAAGACATAAACGTTTCTGGAAATCACTATTGAAGGTACCACCAGTACATAGTAATCAGGATCAGCTGCTTAACAAGAGGCCCAAACACTCTGAAGAGCTCTCCCTCTCCATCATCCCTTTATGAGCCTCCCTTGATGGTGCTTCTTGCCCAGCATCTCCTGCAATTATGCACCTCATTTCTCCCCTTTGTTTTTCCCTAGGTGCTTATCTCCCAGGTGATCCTTTTACAAAATGTTTCCACACTTACACCAGCCCAATTGTTAGGGAAACCTTCAGAAAATTCATGCAAACCCTCATTCGTGATCTCCCTTACCTACAGTACGAAACGGAGTTCCCCACCTATCTACCCAGATTTTCTTAGCAGTGCTGGACCTAAATGAAATATATTCCTTAGTCTTTCTCAAAGCAACCCTCCCCATGATGAGACACTGAAAGCTTCTTAGGCAAGGGAGAAGATCATCACCCTCTAATGAGCTCATCTTGCTCCATCACCCAGAAGTACAGCTTTCCTTATTTCTCTCCCTCCTCTTTCCTGTGTTACCCTCTTTTGAAGAGGCAAATGAAACAAAGAAAGATAAAACAAACCCACCAAAATTTAATTTTAATAGAAATTCAACCATCCAGCCTGCAACTAGGACCATTCTTTAAAAAGTTTATTGAAGACAATTTTTGACACAGCAGTCCCCCCTTCCCCAGGGCTGGGGACAACTAGGAGCTCACCATTACCCGCTTGGCAGGTGTCAACTTAGAAGCATATCTATCAGTGTCACACTGTACCTCTGGTTGTTCATTTAGATTTTTAACTAACACCCGCTGAGACAACACATAATCCCTTTCCCAGTTAAACCCCTGTGAACCCAGTGCTTTTCCTTTGGCCCTGAGAACAGCAAGTTTTGACATCAAACCACTCTGAACCACATGAAAAAAACTGATCCTTTTTTTAACTGGATTCAAACTGTTAAGCACGTAGGCAGAACTGCCATGTGCTTTTCTCTTCTTCCAGCAGCAGAAACACTGCTGATGTGAGCCGCATCTTCAAAAGTCCCCCATGGATGCAGCCACTCCCTGTAGCAGCATGCCGTTTCCTTCCTATTTCCATTCCTGCTGTTCTCCTGGGTTTTTTTAATCAAAAAGCTCCCCTCTGTGAACTCGGTGCAGCTGCAGTAGTCTGCCTGGCTGGCAGGGCAAAAGGACCTAGCACTGAATTTAGCAGCATTTCCTTCACCACCAGCAACACAGAGCACAGAAATGCCATTGTGCACCAGGTGTGACATAAAAGTGTGAAGGTGGGAAGGAGAGAAAAGAGGGCAGCTTCAATCTAATTCCCATGGATTTTTACCTCCAATCTGCAAACAAATATTACACACAAAGCAGCCAAAGTGGTCCTAGTTTTCATGCACCTGTTCAAATTATTCCCCAAAGCTGCTCCTCACTAGCAGACATGGTCACGGCAGGAGGCACCGCTTTGCTTCTCAGATAATTGATAGAAAAGCACTAATTTTAGTGGAGCTGGGCTTGAAAGGGAAACGGGGAATCTGTTTCAGCGAATGGCTACAAAAAGTACAGGAAATTAGCTTGCTGGTCCAACATGTGAGAGCGTGACCATCTCATTGCCTGTCAGGGAGATGCTCATTTTTTCTGCTTTGTTTAAAAAAATCAGTGGGAATAGAATTAAGTAGTTATGGGGAGCAGGTATGAGTAGAATCCAGACAAGAAGAAAAAGTGAATAGAAGGACACCTCCTGCCTCTTCCAGCCATCTTCTGTTTGCTAATTGTTCCCTTTGATACTACCCTTCCAACTGAATGTATTTTCCAGCTCTTCATCTTAGGTCATTAAGCCATTTCTTAAGCAACATGACCGTACTGAGTTCCAGGCTCATTTTCACCCTTTGCACAACTCCAGCTCCTGCTTCTCCCTGTACACCCCAAGATCCTCCCTGCTTGCCTGGGCTTCTCCCCTAAGTGACTGTGCAGCCTGTCCTCCCTGTCCAGCATCACTCTGACAATGCCCTCCTCTTCACTTGTTCCCTTTCATCTCACTTCTCCCAGGTGATCTTCATGCCACTGGCCCTGTCCCTGGGCCATGCTCTTTGCTCAATCTGGCAAGACGCAGAGACATATAGCAAATATAAAGCTAGCACATTGAACATTTGAGGTGATTTTTTACTGCCTGAGAGTATTTCAGCAGCTAAAGCCTAATTCTGATACCTCAAGAGGACATTGACTCTGAGGCTCAACAGTAGTCACTGACACACAGGAGAATGGTTAGAATTTAGTAAGCCTTAGAAAAATTAGGTTAGCTATGGAGGCTACTAAATATAAGGATAAGCACATATGAGAATCTTGATCTCTTCAAGATATTAAACAACTCATGAAACCCACAAACAACATTCCCCCAGTTGACCGTAACAGCATTACTTCTACTTTTCTAGGGCGCATGACTTTTCACAAACAGGACTTTCTCCAGTACATTTCTCCCTCTAAATTTGGAAGTCACCGTACCTACCAAAAGATTATTTTTCCCATGTAACATCAGTGCATGTGCCCCAACAGCACCCCAGCACTGCAGAGAAGCTGGGCACTGAAGCACCGGTGAAGCCACAGTACAGAGCTTCTCTTCAGCTTGCTCCTTCAGAGTGTATTAATTTTTAAAAGAGCCAAATTGATTTCTCATTTCATTCTCTCAAGCAGTAATGAACAAAACAGCTACATGGCAGAAGTAGTCTCCTCCACAGCCTATTACAGTACCTTAAAAAGCCATTAATTCCTTGGTTTCCTGTCTTTAGTGAATAGGTTACTGTCACCACTGAACTTAGGTAATTGCCCAGCAGCTGAAAGAGAGGAGTAGGGCAGCTTTTCTGCAGTGCGCCCAGAGCACAGGTACACAGAAATCCCTGAATAAGATGATCCAGGATGGGGTCTAAAATAAAAACTATGGTTCAAATGGAATAACATATGCCTTTCTTCTTTCTCATTGTAGCAGTTGTGACAGAGCATGATTTCTTATCTCTTCTGCTGTGGCAACATAGGATGTCACTTTATGAAAGCATTTAAATTAATAAGAGTAATCAAACACCTCTAAAGTGCATGGACACTTCCACTGATACCAACAGTACCTTAAAAGCTCACTGTGTGATCACTTTACTAACATTGATATCCTCATGAACCACAACAGAGAGCTCCTGAAGGCCATCCCCAGTAAAACCTCTGCAATGGGGAGCGTGTGAGCAGTACTGCCACACACTTCCATGAAGTGCTAGGCCAGAAGAGCCTTCTTCAGTGTTTCCCCTGTATCTCCTTCTGTTCCACGCAGCATTTTCCTTTAGTGACACGCCAGTACCTCAGGATAAGGTCATTCTTATATCTCCTCAGGGTTGTGTGACTCTTTGCAATTGGGGCTGGAATTTCACTGAAACCGTAAACACCACAAACCAATTGGCTTGTGCTGAGCTTCAGGTAGGTTGCTTTATGTTCCAGAAAATATTTCCAGAACATTTGAAAGGCCAGGGCACTCACAAAAAATTGCTACCATGAGGTAGGATATGAAGTTTAGCAAACCAGAATTGAGAATGAGACACATTTTCTTTGAACCATTAAGACCAGTAACTGCATTCATGTAAACCCTTTTAACACAAATATAAAACACATTAAAATTAGTTAACTAGTATTGATGTTTAATTAGGTGGGCAATAAAGCAAATATCCCAATAGAGTAACCCAATTGTCTTTATGTCTTCACCAGAGTTACACTTACAAAACCTGTGTGCAGTTTCTAGCTTACATCCATTTAACATAACACAGGCACTGGGGCAAGTGTGTGGGCCTCATCTGGCAGTGCCTTGGTTCAAGGGTACCAGTAAGGAGGAGCAGCTCCTTCCTAAACACAGACCCCAAACACGCAGGAGACTGCAATTGCACTGCCCAAGGGAGACATCAGACAACAGCCATCCAATACCTAAAGAGGGCTTACAAGAAATCTGGAAAGGGACTTTTACAAGGGCATGTAGAGATAGGACAAGGGGGAATGGCTTTAAACTGACAGAAGGTAGATCTAGATTAGACATTATGAAGCAATTCTTTACTATGAGAGTGGTGAGACAGGTTGTCCAGAGAAGCTGCGGCTGCCTCATCCCTGGCAGCGTTCATGCCAGGTTGGACGGGCAACCTGGTCTCCTTTGAGCAACCTGGTCTCGTGGAAAGTCTCCCTGCCCATGGCAGGGGGGAAGGCAGAACTAGATGATCTCTAAGGTCCCTTCCAACTCCAACCATTCTATGATTCTATGAAGACAGCTTTGTTCTTCCACTTACAAACAGAAAGATGAGTCTGTCTTCCACGCTGATAGCCCAAACTTGCCAAGGGAAAGGCTCTGCTGCCTTACAATTTGGATGATTGCTAAGAAGCGATCAAACTTTTGGCCTGTGGATAAGTAGCCCAGAGAAGACTGCACTCCAGCTAACTTGTGTTTTAGCTCTTTAGCAGGGCAATTTTAGTCTGAAGGGATGTCGAAGCAGTACCTGAATGAAAATCTTTTTCACAATACAAAATATTAGCACTTACAAGGTTCTTAATATGTATGCAAAGCAAACTATAAATAATTCATTTATTCCACAGGCATCTGCATCATTTGAAATGCATCAATGCTTTTATCAATACAGTGCAATGGGTTTACAGTGCACAAAATAGACTTGGGGGCATTTGGGCTATACAAGTATTGTTGACCTGAGCATTATTACTACAGATAAACTGAAATAAATTCCTTCAGTTACTACCTGATTATTTTTTTCAACATGGTAAATAAAACTTATTAGTTCTAGGTCATTAAATTTAATATTGGACTTTAAAAGAGCCTAGAGATTCTATGATGTTATCAGTATAACATGCAACAAAACATACGTGCTTCAGTAATAAAGATAAAAGAATTACTCTATTATATTTAGATATCAGTTACTAGTGCATTTTTCAGAAGGAGTTTTGAGATAAAAGCCGAGCTGCCATTCTCAGATGTGAGGTAGGCACACGGTGGTTTTGGCTCTCACTGAGTGGCAGGGTTCCAAGTAACTGAGCCATTTCGAAAAATGCCATTCAGAGCCTTTTGCTGATTTACCCACTGCTCCTTTTTGGATAAGAATAAGTACAATTTTGCCAGTGTTTCAGGTGAAGCGAGTGGGCAGGGACCTCAGAGAGAAGGGCTTGATTTTCACATTTTTTTAAGTCAACTTCCTATGACCCTGAATTTATCCTTTGGTGTCCTGTGCCTCAGTGCTCGTTGCTGCCTGAATATATTGTGCTCTTCATTTCAACCTTTATTATTCTCATGTGGCTACAACCTCTTTGCAAGGACTGCCTCGCTGTGTCTGGGCAGTGTCTAGCATGAAGAAGATGCACTCCTGGTTGGAGCTTCCAGTCACCAACTTACAGCCAAAAATCCTGGCAACAGCCACTGTTATATACGTTCTGTCTTGCAAGATGCCAACAGCAAGGCTGGAAGCACATCCTTCAGGAAGTAAGTAATGATGGCACATTGCATCCAATCAACTACAATAACCACAGGCAATATACTAAAGGCTGTTGTTACGTTTTTCTAATAACAATGGCATCCAAGTACTTTTGATGTGGGAAAAATGTATTTGCCATTAAGTACAAAGACAGAAGATGAGCATAAGTCTCTGAAAGTGATGATATGATTCACTCCCTACTGCTTTCTTTGACATTGGTCACTATGCTGCCTCCCTGTGAAAAAGGAGGAGTATCAAATTCACAGCTGATAGGAATCACTGCAGCTTCATAGAGCCACAAAGACAGCACTCATAACCTGACCAGCTTTTCAGGCCAGGTCCCTGACTACGTGGCTACAATGACTACAAATTACTGTCTTCAGGAGAAATCAGGTGACTGAGCTGCTCTTCAGCAGGAAATCCTGGCACCTTTCCTTACCTCATTTTTTATCCACCATTACAGAACACTGCAGCATCCCATGGAGCTTTTCAGAAACATGAGATAAAATCCTGTGTGGGATGAATTACAGGAAAAGCCTGGTAATTGTAAAGCCTAATTGCAAAGTAATGTGGAGCTTGAGAGCAGAACTGCTAAGCAGTTAGAGACTGAACTAATGAGTGGGCCATCTGTCATCCACAAGAAGGCTAACGAAAGGCCAGCACAGGACAATCCTGACAGTGTATGAAGGCGGATATGCAAACAAAGAAATGTCCAAATAACACATTCAAGATACACAGTATGAAATAAGCTGCTAATTGGAGCTGGTATGCATGCTTAGCATATGGACAACATAATTATACCTGTACAGCAAAGGCAAGTTCACAATAGAGGATGGTAATAAAATGGCAAGGGGTGCAATGCATCAAGGGATGAGCAGCAGAGCACAGAAGAAGGTAGGGGATGGATGGGGCTGGACCAGAGACATGGCTCAGATTTTCTGCACTTGGATTACAGAATAGGGAAATACCATTTGATCCCTAGCACAATCTCAAACTTCCCGTGTTTGCTGCTTTCTACCTACTATACCTTATATACTATACCATTATACTATGCTGCCCTGACAAGTGAAACATTCACAAGAAATCCAGTGTTTACTTACACTATGGGACAAATCTAAGTGATAACAGTTCCTGGTGGTGGAATTCGAAATGAACTCTTGAGAAGTCAGTTCTGGTCTATGAATGTGTTGCTCCCCTCCAAAGTGTTCTTAACTGAGTCAATGACAACAATTGGACAGTAGAAGACAGAAGCTAATTAAACAAAAAATCCTTTCCTCTCATTAAACCTCTAGAAAAAAGTTAAAATTGAAATTTGAAAATTGGCAGCACAAAAATTGTAAGAGGTTTAAAGTTCCATCTTTCGCACATCTCTCACTTTGTGCAAGTAAATTTAATTGCAATTCCAATGGAAAAGATGCAAGCATATCCATAAGCCAGCCACAAACTGTGATTGAAAGCTTAAGACTTTAATCTTTGCACTGAAATTGTAGTTACGTCAATTTTGAGACAGGTTCTCTCTTTTTCTTTTTTTTTTTTCTTTTCTCTCTAGTTCTTGTAAAATCAATGGAATGACAAAATCAAATGAAATTGATCAAATATGTTATTTATCCACTTGCCCACTGAGAATCAAGAAAACACTTAAACACTGGGTCATCCTGTCAATTTCAGTGAGCTTTCAGCATATACTTAAGTGCCACCCAGAATAGTAATTTTTAATTCTTTTTTAAAAATTCTTTTTAAATTGTAACACTTGCCCTGAGGCTCATTCAAGTCAAAGGAAAGACCTTGCTCCTTCAGAAGGTTTGAATCAGCCCCTTGCTTACTGGGAAGAAAATGGGTATTATACTGACCAAACTATTTTGGGAGCAAATGCCTCAGATGATTCTGATACTCCTAAACATGTAGCATGCTTCATCTTTGATGAGGCCACCAAACTCCCATTTTCTGCAGTAATGAAGAGGGAGAGGAAGGAAACAAAGCTTTGAAGAGCCCAGATGACTGAATTTTGCAAATCTCTGAATGACCGTGATATTTTGCTATTTATTTAGCAGCAGCAGAAGGGGAAGAAGGATACAAACCAGCTACCTACAATTTAACAATTATGTAGATTCTTCACAAAACATCAACTTGCTTTGTGAGTTGACATGCAATTTTAAACATGCAATTTTTGAATTTGTAATTTTTCTCCTAAGGCATTCTAGCACTCCTGTTATACCAAGTTTTATCAGTTTGGCTGTCACATTCCAAAAACTGAGAATTGGAGACCAATAGCAATGTGCACTTGGGAATCAGGCTACTGGTCTTTTGTCTCGCTTATCAGGATTATCAGGACCTTAATCAGGATTTCACCACTTAGCCAGCTAGAGAAAGCTGTGAAAAGCAACTATAATGCAGAAAAGTAATTAATACTATAAAATGGCTTTTGAGTCCTTGGATGAATGACATTGCAGATTAGCGTCTTGCCCTTAAATGTGAAGTCACCCTTGGGTAAATCTAAGAATATCTATTGACTTCATAAAATTTCTCCTGACATATTAAAATCATTATCAGTGGTATTAGTAGCACAGCAACAGAACAAGTCTTTCTGAAATATCTATGCATGTTTGCACAATACTCTGAGTGCTTTGTCCTTTACAGGAACAATAATTTAGTAATTTCAGATCAGGCAAGACTTCTGTCAAATTGTGCTGGGGTCAGAAAGAGTACATGGGAGAATGGAGATGGATATTAAAACATTCAAGACTGAAGTCTTAACAAAAGTTTATATGGCACCAGTATGTAACTATAATTGGAAAACCAATGGAAATACTGTTTTTTCAAAGACTGCAGTTTTGTGGAAAATGTGCTTACATCCATATAAAACTATACTCATCAGAGGGGAGATACTATACCTAGCTCTATGGCAATACTTCATTCTCTGTTCCTGCAAAAGTTTAATTCATTATCATTCCCTTGTACTCTAGCAAAGAAAGAAAATAGCACTGAAGGTCTTAATAAAACACCTCTTCCTTCATTAGGGACATTAAGGATATCAGTGCTAAAAAAAAAAGGATGCTAGACAAATAATTCAGAATTGCAATGCAGCTAATATTCCCATGATCCTCAGATCCAGACACTAGTTATGGGGATCATCATTCCTCCAGACAATGCACCCTGAAAAAGAGCTTCCACTCATCAGCAGGTGTGTTTGTGAAGGTGCATGTCATCGGCAATTGCTTTCTCCTGAAGCTGACTTGGTGGGAGAAGTCAGAGACAGCTATACTGGGGGCAGCTGGGGAATGTGTTAATTCAGTGCTACCCTTTAACACTCTCTCTTTTCATTACACATATTAAAATTGCTCCCAATGGGTATAACAGACAAGGAAAGCCAAACACAAAGATGGATTTTATCCAGCTCCCCATGAAATTCAAAAGAAAAACTAATCACTTTGGTGATAATAGGAGTTGGACTGGAACCTACACAAACAGCATACCACAAATCATTTTTTCTTGCCAAAGCTTGTTCTGACTGCAGCAATTTCCAGCAAGAGCTGGGATCTACATCCCTCAAAACAGCTCTACTCCAGCAAATACTACATGCATTAATTCAAGCATTATTTGGTTTTCCCCTGACTAGAAAATGCAAGGCAGTGGAGGATAAAAAACACACATGGCTTGTGTACAAGCACCAGCCCAGCTGCTGCTACACCACTATTTGCCTGTTGCTTAGCAATGCTTCACCTCTCTGCCAGAAAAATAAATGCTTTGATGAGGGAATATAAACCTGAAGTTTATGGTTTATGGTAAAATAATGACTGCTAGTGCTCCAACCACTTCTTCTAATCATGTGCTACATCACCTACTTAATGCTGGAAGCTTCTGAGACAAAAGCTGTAGTTTTCAGTGCCTAGCTATGAGCCCACTAGGAGAGCCCTAAATAAAAAATTAAAATAACAGTGCAGAGGTGTTTGCATATTTATCAAGAGGAAAGCTGGAATAGGAATTTGAGGATTGAATAGGAATTTGAGGATTGAATTCTGGGCAACTCTAGCTGCTCTTGCTTAAGCATGGAGCTGGACAAGATAATCTCCTGAGGTGCCTTCCAATGCCAACCATTCTTTGAGTCTGTAATTTCAGAAGCAAAATAAAGAACAGTAAGAATAAAGAAAGAAACAAAAAAAGAGGTTCCCAGAGAATGAGGAAGCAAAGCAAAGACATTGTGACATGTTCATTCCTCTCTCACCAGTTATCCATTTAGCCTCCGGGTCATGAATTTTGAAATCATCACTGAAGAGATCTTCCACTGTTATCTTCTTCTTCTGAGACAAGCTATTATCTTCAACTGTAAAAGATTCAAAACCAAACTGCCATTACTTCAAATCTGAAATGTATCTGCAAGTACAACAGCTGTGAATAGAGCCACGTCAAATCTCATTCAGAAACGGTCCACATTAAGCTTTCTGACACACATAATTGTCAGGGTTGTAAAAGGATCACCTAGTGTTTCACAAACAGAAACATCCTGGTTATTTACGCCTTGACTCAGCAACTACAAAACCACCGAGATATGGCCCAAATCACATATTTTCAGGCATAATCTGATAAAGATAATTTAAAAGTCATGAAAACACACCTACAAATATCATAGTGCTATATAATGTTAACTATCCTTAGATTTAAAATTACTTCACATTAAGACTATACCGAAATCATCAGTTAAATTTTTAAAAAGTAATTAAAAGTGACTAATTTTTACAGCTTATATTTTTATTTCCTTAAAAACTGTCATGCAGTTGGAAAGGTATTTAGGCTTATAAGTGCTCACACAGATTACTTCAGGAACTCACAGATTTTCCATGGGAATTAGACACTTGGCTGCAGAAATATATCTGAAAAATCTATGAGGCAGAACCCTAACTCCTTAGGTGTTGCATAGCTGCCCTATGCTAATTTTAATTTCTAGTGAAAGGATATACAGTTTCCTTTGCAAACATGGAAATCAGGACAGGTTTTACACTAAACAGCTGGATTGACAGTTTCAGATGCTGTAAAATCAACATGTAATTAGTGTCCTTCACTTAGTTCATTCTTCCTAACTCTTCACTTTCCCCACAAATATTCACTGTATGTCGTCCTCCACTGTCCTTCCTACAGTCCTCTCCACACTTCCCATGGTTTAGTCAGAGGCTGCCAACAAATTTATGATGCAAAGCACAATGAAGAAAACATAGAACTGATTTTTTTCTGCATATGTATTATTGTTACATCTACGATGTCACCAAGACTAAATATGCATGAATCTAGCTGAATGACAGCAAGGCACAACTTCAGCCACTTGAAGTTTGCCACAGCGAACATCTTCTAATCTCTATCAGCACCTCTCCACTATGCAAGTTTTCATAAACACAACGCAGACGCTCCTGGGCCTGTAACTGAAGTGTTTATGTTGAATCAATGGATTCTTGGGCCTTAGAGACGAAGAACACATGTATTACACCACAGAACTCTATAGTGGGTAATTAGTTAATATAAAAAATGGATTTTAATTTTCTCAAAGCTGTAATTTTTAGAGAAAAATTAAACACAAAAATTTCCATTAACATATTCCTTTTTTTTTCTACCAAAAGTATTTTTTCCTTTTTTGTTATGACAAGCAATCACCTTGTATGAATAATTTCCACTCAAAATTCAAATTTTTGGTCAAAAAATATTTTCATGGAAAGCTTTCAGTCAGCATTAAACACACTTGCTCTTTAAAGGAACATGTAAGGCCCTTTTCTGAGTGTTTCACAGCAGAAATGTGTACTTCAGCATCTCTCCTCACTACAGCATCCTCATGCTTGAAATTTGTTAGTACCATGCAGCCTTAGCTATCTTTAAAATTGTTTAGTACAAAACTTCTTGCACTGAACACAATTGTGATTAGAAACTGTGTAATCAGACCCTCTGAAAACATAAAAAGTCTTCTTTACTCCACTAAATTGGAGCCCCTGATCTACTTGAGATCACTGAAAATTACCTCTGAAGAGTGTTCCGTTCCACTAAAAGGTGTTTCAATACAAACTATCATTTTTACTATATTAAATTATACTCTTCAATTTTATACCTTTTTCCAAGCCTGGATAAGGTTTCAATCACACTTCTCAACATGGCTTCCAAATACCAAAGCACATTAATACAAGTCCTCATCCAAGTCCCACTGCGTGACAGTATTGCGCTAAGTTTTTCTGCATACTGTTATTTATTAAAATGGAAAATAAAGTTCAGAGGAACTCCAGGAAAATGTTGGCAGGTAGCTCCCACCATGGTTCAAGGCTCCAGCACTGGATATCTGGAGATATCAGGAAGTGCGGAGCACAAGGTTGGAGCCATATACAGTCTCTGGGCTGCAGATTTGGGAAGGGGCAGGATGGGAAGCCCTTCTCATTCCCTCCTTTTTTGCAGGATGGAGATAGCCAGTCTGGGAGCTGCACCACCTCTATACCTTCACAGCACTTCAAATGCTTTGCAAGAGAAAGCAGAAACAGGTAGAGGCAGCAACTGAAGCAAGCACACCCAGGAGCCTCCTTAAGGCATGTTGTTGAGATCTCCTCTCTGTCTCCTTCAGTGGGCTATAATTGTGGCTATAGGTCCTATAATGAGACATGGAAAACATTAACCAGCCACAGAGCTGAGGAGAAAACAAATAGCTAAACAATAAATCAATGATTTTTTAGTAAAGCACTCAGATTTACTGACCTCTCATCTAACACACAGATAAGACAGAGGACTCATTATGAATGCCCACCTCATTCCCCTAGCCCCAGTGGAGATGTGTGGAGAAAGAAGTGCAATTGTAGGATCTCAGATAATCCACCCTGAGCAGCAGCCTCTGGGCATGCCTTAAAGGATCTCAGCCAGCTGGTGGACACAAGCCGCGTCCACACTCAACTGTAGAGACCTTGGGAACTTCCTTGGATTTATGGAAGGAGAGGATCAAGCATGTGCCACCACTTTTTCTGTGGTTGCTTCCTGCCCCCAGAAGAGTCTGATGGAAGTTGCCACCCAAGGCCTGACAGTACAGCAGCATGGCAGCAGTGCATGGATCTCACGGACTTGTGATCTGAGTGCCAAGTCAGAAACCCACCATTCAATCAGCAAAGTTACATGCTGAGAAAACCGAGTGAAAATCATGTCTCTTTTATATTCAACTCAAAGTTAAAGGCATGATCAGAACCCTGTTGGTTAGACCTTGTAGGTTCATCTGTCTGCATCTCATCCATGAAGTCAGTGCACCGAAATGGATGTGGGCTGGACTGGTAAAGCCTTGTTCCCCAGAATACAAAGAGAACAAAGAATCTCCAGAAATCCAGAAAATGCAATCAGAAAAGGGCTATGAGCTGACCTCCCTGCCTGTTTTGCCTCTATACTACCAATCCATTTTTTCCAAGCTTTCTCTCAACTCCAGAAATGTTCAAAGGCTGCTTGATGGGTCAGAAGGTTTCTGTTCCCTTTTGGTTGTCATCTCTCTTCCCGTCACCCTTGGGGCTCAACTACAGGTCAGTGTCAGATGATTTTCTCAGATAGGCTCAGATTATTGTGCATTGTAAGCATGAGGGTGAACGTGTGTCTGTGTATGTCCACCTCCGGGTGGCCAGCATGCCAGGAGCTCCCTTCTCACATCAGCATACCTGCTATTCTCCCTGGCAGACCTAAACCTTCTTTTCCCCCAGATGACCTCTCTGTACCCAAAAGACAGTGGGCAGCCTTCCTCCCTTCTGTACAACCCCAGCTTTTTCAAATGGCATATAATATATATTTATGTATAACAAATGTGAACAAACAAATTACACTCCTGCACAGCTGGTCACAGAGTATTTTCTTGCTCTTTCTGACTTGCAAAAGTCAGATTTTAAAAGAAAAAACTTGATGCATATCTCCAAAAAGCTTTAAATATCAGGAACTGATGTGCAAAAGATCTTTGCTTGCCTCCACTTCCAAACAGAGGGGACTAGAAAGCAGGCTCTTCCTAAGCAAAATGTCTTAATGGAATTTGGGGAAGGTGTGTTTTACCAAAATTTCTGTAGGACTGGGTCCTCTCTTCAGCTTTGATATGTGTTTGTGCATGCTCACACACACAACTCTATGAGGTTTTGCATGTCTTTATATAAATACACAACACTGCTAGGATGGGACCCATACAGGTGCCATATGCTGTGAGAAGTGAGCAAATGCCGCTTAAAAGTGGCTCAGTCCCACACTTTTATCTTTTGTATAAATAGCTCTATATTTTCAAAGGTGGGTGGAATGGCAGGACTCACACATAAAATGGGAGAAGCTCAGAATAAGCAACTGTGTGCATGCAGTGTACTCCAGGGTAATTAAATGGAAACTTTCATCAGTTAGTGCTTCTTTTGAGAGTTTTGTTCTAGCACACCAAATGATATACAAATCATAGAAATGATGAAATTTTATTAGGATTTTTATAAGACCTAAGCGTTAGCTAGCAATAAAGCACTGCTACTGTAATTACACTGTCTGCTGAATGCAAAGAGCACTGTTCCCAGTTTCTAAGCTAAGCTTAAAGCAAGGTGAGTGACCTGCCCCTGAGAAACCCAGACTGCTAGCGATTTCAGCCTTTCTGCAGCTGAATCGAGAATTAAAACTTTCTTTAAAGGTTTGGGCTGATTTGCAAAAGAATCTTGAAGAGATATATAAATCCCCTTTTTCCTCAATTATTATATACCTTAATCATTATCTGCTCTGCTAAGTAAACCTTCCCCATTCCACACTTTATCACTTGCTCTTGGTTTTGCAGATTACCCAAGAGACTACCCCCAGTTTTCACAGTAATGGGAAATACCAATGCCATGATGCAAGTTATGGGTCCACTCTTCTTTGCCTAAACATGGAATATAAGACTGCATGCTGCACCCTAGCCCATGTGTGTCCCAAATTACTCTCTGTAGACATTGCACAACGTTCAGCACTGGGTTTAGAGCATCTCTGCATTGCATACCTTGATACTACACTGCAAAAGAGGCTTTCAAGCCAACATCAAAATACTTAGAGAAGCATGGTTTCCCAACCAGGAAGAGTGCAAAGATAGGCAGGAACAAGTAAAGAATGCAGAGGTAAAAAGCAGAAGGTTGTTTGTACCAGTATGACAGTGTCAGTCTGGACTCCATTATTATAATCAGAAGGAAGACTTAAAAAACATCTGAAGTATTCTCAAGCATTGTGCTCTGCCCATGTCAGACTGAATCACTCCCCTTGAAACATTTCACTGTGTCTCAAACGTGAAAGTGGGCTTTTTTCATGTCTTTTTTTTTTTTTTTTTTCTGATGTCACTATACTTGGCAGCAGCTCCACATGAAGCAGCTCCACATCCACAAAACTGCTTTGCCTCCTTCCTTTGCTGTCCTCCTGTCCCTTCCTTGCCTCTTGTTCAAATATCTATCACTTATTTTTCAGTTTGGCTAACAAAGCATACATGTTTCTTCTAGTGAACTATTTTATGGCAGGGAAATGCAGACTTTGCTTCTCCTTTTCGATAGGCTACTCCATCTTCCCTAATCCTACCTTGTTAGGATGTGCTGTCCTCTGTCAAGATTATCAATGTAATACGTTTTACATTTGTCAAACCAGCCTCTATGTCTCATTTAGCAATGGCCAGTGGGAAATGCCTGTGAATGAGCCTCCTGTCACCCCCTGCCATAGTGCATCCTTGTAACAAGCTCCAAGGCCAGTGGCCCAAAGAAGACTGAACTCAGATGCTGCCAAACCACAGCAGCAACCTAAGATACATATTTCATACTTGGCAGAGTCTCACAATGAAGCAGTCTGGATCTATAATAGAAGCAGTAGTGAGTTCAGAGTTTTTATATTTGCAAGTGGTGGACAGTTCTGAAACACCAGCAGGGGAAAAAGCAATCCAAATCCCGTTGACCAGAAAATCAGCTAATCAGAAATCTCAAAAAATACGAATAGAAAATTTACCATAGGAAGTGACTGCATATTCCTAACTTTTAAGCACAGAGACTCTCTCAACGGTACTATCTGGAGTTGTTGCAAAGTACATAGTAATAACTGTGTTATTTATGTATATACATATGTGTGCATGCATATTCCAAACAGATAATGTCTTTGTGTATGCATATATAAATACAAACACACAAATTCACTTGTGACTTTTATTTACAACTGAATGTGGGTATTTCACATTCACACTTAAATACAAGTACATTAAATACAAGTTCATTATAATAACCCATATTTATTCATGTTTTCCTAAATTAGAGAATATTAGCTACAGGTCTCAATGCTCAGTACACCTTTTCTGTTTAGGCACTTACCCAGACAACAGAACTGCAGTGTTTGTAGTCATAATAGTCATTATCGGATTTTATGTGTGATTTTCTTTATGGAGAATTGGGAGTAGGGTTCACGAGAAGTCCTAAATAAGGTCTATAGTTTAACTCAGAATTGAAATAAGAAGTATTAAATCCTCACCAGATATCATTCTGACCATCATTATAATGAGACTCCAACTGTATTTAGTACTATGCAGGTATGTTCATTCTTCTCTCCATGCATCTATCTATATGGAATCCTGCTCTTTGACATAGACTGCACAGTCCCATCTATACATGAGCCAGTGACAGCTTCTTGAAGCTCACAGGTATGAGTTTAGAAATCCAGACTTTGGTGTGAAGATTTGAAAAGTCTGGGGCTACACTTCAGTAAAACAGAAAGCAACATTTCCGTAACTAATGGATAAGAGATGGTATTTCTCACTGCAAGTAAGTGGTGCCTGATGTGAGTACAGCCTATGGACCATGCTCCAAAACAGCTCAGAGACAGATGAAGTGCACTGTTCAAATGTGTTAAATTTGAACCCTGGCAAAAGCAATTTCAAAAATAACCCTCAATTAAGTTTAACCTTAATTAATTACATTGTGCAATTACTCTGGCATGACCATGTGCTACTTACATTTACACTAAAAACTTCAGGATAGCATGAAATAAACTGAACATGGCATGACATACAATCAAAAGAATAACGTAGAGATTATTTCACTCATTTTCATGAGCGAAATAACTCAGAGCAGCTCAGTGCAGTCCTGTATTTCTTGATTTATTGCTATCTGTAGTCTTAGCAGTATGTGGAGTAAGAACTGTGTCAGGGAAGATGGCCCAGATCTGCTGAATTTCATATCGGTTTATAAAGTATGAACTAGAAATTTCTGCCACACAACTTCCATCTCATTTTTCTGTTTCACCATCCTGTGCTCTTCCATTTCCTAAGGTTTCATTTCTCCCTTTTTGCCATCCCCTTCCTCTGTCGTGCTGTCCCCTAATTGCATGCACTCATCCAAGAAGTAGCCCCTTTTCTTCTCTAAGTCCCTCTGCAGGGATCCTTCTGCCTTCTCCTGTGTTTTGTAGCTCCTCACCATTTCTGATACTGAATTCTCTTTTCTGTCTTGTCTCTCCACTGTTTGTCTTTTTGTATTCCGACCACAGTCTTCTTAGAGCCACGAAAGAGCATTATTTCTACTCTGTAAGTAGGCATGGAAATTTACAGGGCTGTATAAATACATAATAATCAATAATCATTATAATACCACATTAAAATTCAAGCCTACAACCTCAGCAGCTACTGTAAGAGTAATTTACAGAGGTTATGTGCAAGAGCTTTGCTGAAACTTGGTAAGAGTATAAATTTAGAGAATTCCTTATTGGGAAGTTACTAATTATTTACTGTGATTAAGGGCTATCTGCCACATAGCTACCTGGAATTGCTTCATAAAGCTGAAACACGATGGTCTGATCTAAGAATCGCTTCAGCTGAACAGGACGGTATTTAAGTGACTAAGCATAGGAGATACCACCCAACTGGTGGCTATTGCTTCATGTGGGCATGAACTTCAGGAAATCCTATGTCCTAACTGATTGCCCTATGTAGATGTCTTTCATACCTTGCACATCTAAAATGACACTGCCCATCTACATTTAGGCAGCCAAGTTTCACACCTGCACCTTCAGCTCTGCAGCCTTCATCTTTGAATTGAAATGCAAAACTCAAAAACAATCTACTTGAGAATAGCCTCAAACTCAGCATCATACCAAGATAAAGAACAGGAAGGATGACTCCTTTGATGTTGATTTTGCAGTCAGTTTGAAAACACTTTACAGAGGAAAAACAGAATGGAAGTGAGTTAAAGGTTATAAATACCTGGTGTCAGGAGTATAACAGAGGTGACAATCAGGGAACAGATAACGAGAATGACAAGTAAGGCAATTGCAATTCCTTTCCAGTTTCTTTGAGGAGGATTACTCCCCACCAGCTCCTAGAAACATCAAAGGAAAGTGAACATTTAGAAAAGGCACTTAGACAAGGAAACAAACAGCAGAATCCAAATAGCAACCTATGTCTGCAGAAATACATCATGCACCATGGGTGAAGCCTGTAAGCCAAATACAATTCACGTCACTATAATACATTTTGGAATTAATTGAATCCATATGAAGTCATTTTATGCCATGAATAAATGCAATGCACCCATAGGATGCTTGGTAGTGAAATCCACACTCCCCATTGCCTCCTTGTATATGGGCAGCAGCTGCCCACAACAGCTCTCATCCAAACTCATTTATCAAAAGCCCATTTCCTACCAACCCTCATTAGGTCTGGGAATAAAGAGTTTTACAGTAACTTTCAAGAGACTGGTATAATAAGATGCCAGAGAAGCATATAGGAAGATAAATAATTCACAGGGTCACGTATGGACATAAAAATCAATAAGAACATCCCCATGGTGAACTTTTCGGCTCTCCCAGAAAACACCACATCTCCTCAGGCCACTTTACATGCATTTCTAGACTGGTAGATCTAAGCACATGAAGAAAGGCTTCACGTCTAGCATAAGCATTAAATTTAATCACATCCTTAAAACTTTAGAATAAAAGCTCCATCGCTATTCACTTATTAGCTTTGATTGCACTGTGGTTATACCATATGTTCTGTCTATGATGTATATAGCACTCTTGCTCTCAAGATTGAAGCTTTTTTGAAGTGCTGTGTTTGCATTCACAAGATCTTAAAAAAGTTATTGCACTTCATCCTTTCCATGCTTTTTGCTGGATTCCCCTTAGCACTGCACATTAAATGTGATTCCATGCATGCACTGAAGCATCCCCAGAACTGTATGAAATATCAGTGCACTCCACTTAGTTGGAAGGCTAAATTCACTCAAAGGATCTGGCCTAACAGCCAGAAGAACTCCAGATGCTCCTCCTCCTCGTTGACCTCATCAATTTAGAATATTTGCCTCATCTCCTTTACTATGAGGGATGGTGGGTCTAAGTCAGACATGTTCGTACTTCTAGAAAATTCTTTTCTTTTTCTCAGGAAAATTAAATGCCTTATAATAGGGAGTTTGATTCAGTTACTGTAACTTTCTTTTTTATACATGGTAATATGACTTTTCCATTATAAGTTCTACAAAGTGGCAACAGAAAGACAGGTTCGA